>AYLM01002511.1:0-14823 GCA_001625345.1 Cairneyella variabilis | reverse complement strand
GCAGTCGCTTGAAGCCGACGCTAGCGTCTTGCCGTCTGGCGAGAAGGCGACTGCCCGGACCGAGTGGCTATGCCCCTCGAGCGTCTGCTGATGTGCGCCTGTTGCTGCATCCCAGAGCCGGATGGTGCAATCGTCTGAAGCCGACGCTAGCGTCTTGCCGTCTGGCGAGAAGGCGACTGCCCAGACCCACCCGCTATGCCCCTCGAGCGTCTGCTGGTGCGCGCTCCAGCGGTCTTTAATACATGCGACCATTTTGATAAATGATAGCCTTTCATTCCACTGCTCATTTCTGACCTCGCTCATCGTCGGACTGAACACAAGTGCGGAGACATATGTCTGTAACGGAGCCCGTTCTATAATCGATCCGTGATTGAGGACAAACTTCTCAGCGTCTTTCAAGAATCCAATAAGCTGAGAGCTTACACCCGGTTGTAACTGGCAGCGTTTAGTAATTGGATACAATCATAGTGCAATAAACATACCTGGGCGATATGCAGGAGCTTCCTTATCGACCATACTCCGTCTGAGAGTTTTCCTAGGAGAGATAGACTCTCAAGCCAGCGGAGGAAGCGTTCTTTCAGAAACCTAAACACTCGTCCATCGTCCATTAACTCTGTCTTACACTCGGGGCTCTTGCTATTCAGGAAGCAGAGATGGTCAGCCCAGAAGACGCAGGAGTATCGTAATGGTGCCAGTCGGTCCGGATCCGGCGGTCGGATATCCTTTGGTTTGAACCCAAGCGGAAGGGCGTAGATGTTTTGCACTAGCTTCGAGGACATTGCATCAATGGAGCGCCTGCTGATATCCACATGCCCTTGGGCAACCCCAGCCGGCTGAAGTCTAGACATATAGATTTTCTCCAGATAGTCCTTGGCGGACTGATGAATCAGATAGACGGTCTTCTCATTTGTTATAAGAAATGAGCCGCATTTGTCGACAATATTCTGCGGTTTGATCTGGGGTGGCAAACCAGCGACGACGATAAGTTCGGAGAGGGAGAGTGGGCGAAATGCAAGAGAAGTAGCCACCAGGACATTCTTGCAATATTCCGGATCTCGCATCTGTCCGTCCTCAATTCTTTTCATCATGTGGCTATAAAGTTCTGATAAGCCAGAAGGGATCTCTTCGATGATCTCCGCGGCATACCATCCTTCAATAGAGTCCAGGCGCTTGAAGACGAGAGCTACCCAAAGGAAGGTGTTTTTCGCTCGTTGGCGGATCGCACTTGAAATTTTTGCTAAAGTATCTTCGTCGTAGCCGTCTCTTTCCTTCAGGGCGAGGAGTTTGTGGTCAATATACGCGTTGACGGGACGTTCCAGACTTTGCGCATCTAGCTCGAGCAGCTTTCCTATAGTGTGCGGGTTATTGAGCTTGACACTCGGGCGGCTAGAGACTAGCCACTTAACCCTTTCGGAGAGGGTAAGAGAAGTCGAAATAAGCTGGATGAGGTCCGACAGCCCCTGTTCACACTCATCAAGGGCATCAACCGCAAAGTACACCGGTGACAGCTGAGGATCCTCCAGCATGTTCTGAAACGCTTCGGACAGAGCGTAGTAGGCGTTTCTGTCCCTGAAGAGATCGGCGCCAGACTCATTGTACTTCTGTAGTAAATGCGATATGAGATGCGGCTGCTGAATAAGCAGGAGCCAGATCAGAGATCTTAGGACAGCTGTAGCATTACTAAGGGCCGTGTCTGTGCCTTGACAGAAGAAAAACGAAAGCTTTGGTGCCAGAACAACGGGCTGATAGGAGAGTTCGCGGATGATACCAATCATGAGCATTGTCTTTCCCGTGCCAGCATGTCCCTTTATCCACAGTAGTCGACATGACGAGAAATCAGGTCCGCTATCGTCCCAATTGGTGAACGCTGCATACTCCTCAGTGCCAAGGATCCACTTGTATGCATCGTCGAGTAGCTTATCCTTACTCTTCTCGATCCTCTCCATATCGTGTTGTGGATCAACGACGCGGAGATCTTTACGGCAGGCTGTCTCCATATCATCCCTGCGAATGTCCTTCTGCTGAGAGATGAAATGTCGAATGTCCTGACGAATATCCCCAAGTATTGACTCCCTTCCTTCGGCACGCTTAACAAGTTGCCCTAGGGTGCTCTTCATATGCTGGCTGTTGTACCGGTCCAAATCCTTCTGGAGAGTCTCTTCTGCATCCATGACACTCTTCATATCACCATCCCAGTCATCTAGATTCGCAAGGCCGCGGAGGAAAACAAGGGCTGGGTTTCTATAATAGTAGGAACAGACGCTCTTCATCTGATACTGGAGAAGAGCCTTATAGAGTGCGATGACCTCCTCTTCCAACTGCCGTAGGGTTGATTCGAAAGACTCATCTCCAATCTCGCTGTTACTCTTGTCTAGGAGATGTTCGGTGAGGGCACAATACCAATCCATTCTAGAGACAACATGTGTGATGCCGGCAAGGTTGGATTTCGTCGCTTTTGCAGGATTCAAGAGGATCTAGATGGATATAAGTCGACACGGAAGTCAGGCAACTGTGAGGGATGACTGCTTACCTGTAATCCGACACACACGCCAGCCCATGGAAGCGCAGCTTGCGGTATGTTCTGAATCGCCGCGTCGATCATTCCCTTGGCCGAAAGAACGAACTGGGCAACGTCACCCACTCCCTTTATAATCTTCGACGCCGTGGCAACTTTAGACTGACCTTCCTTCACCAGATCTTTCATGTATTTCTGTCGCTTGGCCGGGTCTTCTAGTTTGGCAGAGATGTCGCCAGCTCCAGAAGCGACGGTCTTGGGAATGTTGGCCATGAGAACTTTCGATACGGTCTCCACGTAAGATCTGACAAGCTCTGCGGTATCTTCATCTTTCTCGAGCTTGTCGTAAGCGGCGTTCCACAGTCTCTGGGATGTGGAAAGGGAAGGACTCTGTTGCTGTGTGGGATCTGTTGCGGGCTGCGACTCTTCAGCTCGGGGTTCAATGGACGGGACGACGTGTGTCTGCGCATCGTCGCTGGGAGGAGATTTCGGGGTATTTTCGAGGGTGGATGCCGCAGCTGGATGGTGAGGCTCTTTACCTCCTGCGTCTGTGCTAGCTCCAGTTGTCTGAACATCAGAAGCGGCAGACGGTGTGGAAGGAGCATGTGGTTCTGTTGCGTCGCTGGAAGCTTTCGTGTCGCGTTCTACATCCCCATGCTCGGGAGACTGGGCCTTCACTGGGGTTCATGAGTCTCTAGAAGGGTTCGTAACTTCAGCATTCGTCTTGACATACCTATGGATTGCGTAGGAGATAGAGCTGGCGAGGCGGCTGTGCTACGATCTCGGAAAGGATTCTTCAGCCACTTTGGACGCTTTCCAGACTCTTTCGCAGGCATGGCTTCGATGAGGACATTCGGCGGGAAGAGATGCTATCGTACGAGTGGTAACGATAGTAAAGGAAAGTTGACAGCCGTCTGTGATCGTGAGGCTGGGAAGACTCGCTGCGGCCGGCTCGCTTGGCTGCCAATGAGCCCTACAAGACGACTGTGGCGGCGCCATTAGAGCTGGCGTAGTCTACTCGGAAGAGTCTGATGGTAATGATAGTGATCTATTTGATGATAGCGATTGTGTCAACTCGATGATGATCATCTATGAAATGATAAGTCAAATGCGATGAAATGTCCGTGCGCAGAGAATTTGTCGCTAAGGTTAGGCAGAGTGGGTGTACGGGAAAATAGAGATGAAGTCGAGCCCCAAATATTAGGTTTGTTGACAAAGTGACGATGCGGATGGATAAGACGAGGGCAGATCCGTTCCGGGGCACAGATCGCGGTGCGCCAAAACGGCGGAAGGCCCGTGCGCTGAGAATCTGGGGAGTTGATTTGGGATCAAGCCGATTTCGTGAATGATTGTAATCCAATGTGCCAAGATCAAGCTAGTGACCAGGTACTACAAACGCTCGCGGTGTTAGCGCCAAAAATGGTTGATGTGGTTACAATTAAGTGACTGTACCTTTGGAGTACAACCGGGCAGGGTGCACAGCCACAAGCGTCTGGAAATGGATGTCGCTAAAATAATTAACTAAAAAACTCGCGACACCTAATTCGCCTTCTACTGTAACAACTAAGCTTTAAGGAAGCTTTTGCCTAGGCCAAGAACAAGATGAAGATGTCACATGAATTTGAGAGCAAAGAGCTGATTCATCATGTGATGACAAGAAATCGACCAGTAAAACAATGGATGAAAGAGCAGACATTTCGGGGAAAATTAGGATATTATATATTATGGGTCTCGTCATTTGCCTCATGAACACTGTAACCCGCCCAAATATTACAACAACTCAACGTCCCCATATCTCTTAGCAAACATGCCCAGCGCCATCATCGGGAAAATGAACTTGTAGTTCGGGTAAGAGATCATGCAGCTTTTGTTGAAGACTCCCTCGATGGCTTCCTGCAGCCACTCGCCATTCGGTTGCTGGCGACTCATGATGAGCTTCAGTCCTTTCTTTAGGGGTCCTTGATCGGGATATTGGGCTTTCATGAGTCCAATGAGAGCCCAGGCGGTCATCACGACCTGAGAGCCTGTTGGGTGTTCGGTATAAATTCCTGTCTCGCAGGACTAGATTTGTCAGCATATTAAATTTGGTATGGACGCAGAGACATACTCGATAACTCTCAGACCACCCACCATCCTCCCTCTGCTTTGAAAGCAGAAAGTCGCATCCCTTCTTGGAATACTCGCTGTTCTCGTAGTATTCGCCAATACTTGCCAGGCTTTCAAGGGCAAACATGCCTGCGTATGTCATGCAGATACCCCAGCTTCCATACCAGCTCCCATCTGGATATTGTGCCTTTCGGATATACGCGACAGCTCTTGCCTTGAACGTCCTGATTTCCTCGGCTCGGTAGTCTGGGTAATATTTGGTGAAGAGGGAAAGCGCAGTCACGACAGCTGTCGTGCATTCTGGGTAGTCATATTCGATCATGATTCTTCCGAAAACTTCGGCAGCATTGAGCATTTCCAGGTACTCAGACCCTCGAGTTGGTTCGTAAGAAGCACAGCCTCCGGACGCGTTCTGGTATGTCAAGAGAGTGTCAATCGCGTCATAGATACGTTGATCCTCAAGGAGCTGAGGATATCCGGGTGTCCGTTGTAGGAGGAGAACTGCTTTCAAAGCTTCTGAAATGCAGTCGCTCACAGCGTAGCCCTGAACCTTGTTGCTGAATGCCCACCCTCCCTTCCGTTGCTGTCTGTAGCATTTGGCTTGATCGTCGACGTTCTCACGCATCTGCTGGTCTTCCAAGAACTCAAGACCTTTGGTAAGCATTGATCTCCATTTGGGATCTTCGGCAAGACCAGCGGCCATCACAGCTTGGATCAGGAACGCCGTATCCCAATTTTGGACTCCGTTGGTACCATTCACAAGCATGCCCTCGTCCTTCACCCAGATGTAGTCTTGCAGGCGTTCAATATGGCGCTTGAAAGAGTATGAATTGGGGCCTTCGCGTATGTAGCAGACGAGTGTATTCATCGGAGCATTGACAGGAGCTAGATCTGAGTAATCTGTATTTTTGTCCTCCATTTTTATCAGCTCCCAGACCCAGTCTTCCGCAGACTTCTTCAAAGATTTCGTCCTGAGGAACGGAATATGAACATTTAGGATAAGCCAATTCGCCGTGTGCAGAAGCCACGATTTTGGATGATAATTGTCAATTTTGGAGATGGTGTTTCGGTGCGCAGCCCAGTCGATTGACTCGTATGGTTCGACAAAGAGTTCCTGTCGAAGTTGTCGAATCAAAGGAGTCTCCTTGTATGTCCAGCGCTGAGACCAAATGTAGGACATTGGCAGATACACCATTCGCATATGGATCCACCAACGCCACGGAGCAATCGGTACCCAGTCGGGTAGCAGCCAGAACTCCGGTGGAGCAGGGCTGACAATGTCCCACTTGCAGATACCAAGGACGCTGAGCCAAAATTTCGTCCAGTGAGGTCCGCACTTCGCGCCTCCCAGCTTGTGTAGTGTTCCCCTGGCCTTGATCATGCGAGGTTCTTCCTCACTCACGCCTAGAATGCGGAGTACAGTATAATTCATTGCCGTGCCAAACACAGTGCTTTCTCCCTCAATATGTAATCCCCAGCCTCCATCATCCTTACGTTGGCGGGCAAAAAGGTAATTCTTCATTTCCGTCGCAACGTGATCTGGGATTTCGGTCTCGGTCACGAACCATGTTATAACGACGCCAGGTAACAGAAACAGCGGTCCGCCATATTCGCAGCCCCAATTGCCAGGCGGAAGCTGAAGGTGCTGGAAGAACTCGAGGCAGTTGTTAACCGACTCGAGCGGAGTCTTCGCGAGAGGGAGCTTGGGACGGTCCTGCAAAGATTAGCACTGTCCTAAGATGTGAACGGGATTCGCACAGTTGGCAGACCCAGAAAATATTTGTCGGCAGTTGACTGCGGCCATTCTTTGGCATCTTCATCGTCTGTTAGATAGTGCCAGGTGTGTCTTCCCGCTTCGTCCAATAATCTCCATCGAGTGTAGTCGGTACGCTTGGAAAGCTTGGGTCTTTTCGCAGATTCGACCTCTTCTGGTTCGAGAGCTCTCTTCTGTCCCGGCTTCAAGCCATTGGCCTTCCCGTTGGAGTGCTCCATGTCGCCAGCCGACTGAGCATGAATTGAGTGAAATCGCAGATGGGTGGGAGGATACGAGTCCAAATAAGAAACTCGCCGAGTTGGTGTGGAGATGTCTGTGATCCCTGCGCGTCACCTGCAGGAACCAGATGGTCGCGTTCTCGGCGCGAGCGAATAAGCGTGGAAGCACCACTGCCGGCTTAAAAGAGGTCCTACAACGACGACAACCACCTTTCGTCTCCAAACTTTAGGCATCCCAACATCAACGAACCTGTTGCTGATTCCGCCGCGGAAGGGCAATGGATCCCAATTCCTTCTCTGGTGAAGGGACAATGGATCTCGATACCTTGTCGGGAGAAGGGACAATGCGATCAAATCCCTTCATGAGCGCTTCGAATTTTGACGACCCAAATTCGTCACACATGCTATCAAACTCCATTGCTACACCACTTACATTTGATCCATTCGCTCATCCGAATAGAGAATTAACTCATACACAAGTTTTGAACGCCCAAACCCCAGCGGTAGTCCCTCAAACTACGGCTGGTGAAATTATCACTAAGATTGAACGAATATTCGAGCAAATCACCGACTGCATTCTCAATGAATCGAAAGAGCTTACAATACATCTGAAGACGAGATCCAGGTCGGCTGCTAACAAGCACAATTCAAGTGGCCAAACAGAGGAGCAGAATCTGGAGCCAAGGTATACAAAACTCACGTTTCCAAACAAATCAGAACGAGGTGCGCAGAGGTTTGGTAAGTCACCGATATTCCCCGTCGTGTAGAATTTGCTGACAGGGCACAGTTGCAGTTCTTCGAATCCTACAGCTGGTGCACGAAGCTCTTGTCTATAACAACTTTCCTACCAAAAGGTTTCTTCCTTGTACCGCCGGCATTTTCCAACCATCTTCCCTTCATTCGTCCTTGGAGTTCCTGAAGCTGATTCTTTGCATTGCGTGGCCACTTATACTAATCTTCTGCCAGAGAGATATATTATCACGACGTAAACCTCTTCGGGACTCAGGCCGTTGTCGATAGATATGTTGACGATATTGCGTACACATTCGGTGTGGATCGAAAAGCTCTGAATGTGGCATGTTTTCTGCCTCCTTGGCTTTTGGGCTTCTTCAAGCTTACAATTTTTAGTGTGCTGCAGCCAAAGGTCTCATCGCCGGATCCGTGGGAGTACGAGTGAAGGCCGAGATTTCGTCTCATCCGATCTATTACAAGGACAACAAAGTACCTTCCACTCGATGCTGCAATGAACTGGATGCTGACTTGTGAAGGGACGTTTAATTCCAGACGCAGATGATATCGTATGCATCTTAGCTAAAGATTGCAAATGGATCCTGGTCATCGAAAAGGAGGTTTGTACAGCAATCCACGGACGCCAGCTTCGTTGACATGTGTAGGCCACGTTCAACATGTTAGCCAAGGAGAAGTACTGGGAGAATTCGGAGGCTGGGAAGGGAGTTCTGATCACAGTGAGTTGGCTTTTCCTAAGTCACATGTCGCTTTAACACTCCACCCAGGGAAAAGGCTACCCCGATATACAAACTCGGCAATTTCTCCATCTTTTCTATGAAAAGTGGCCTGAAATTCCCATGCTCGCCCTCATCGACTTTGACCCTGACGGCATAGGGATTATGTCGACCTACAAGCACGGTTCCAAGAATCTCGCACACGAATCCAAAGTTGCTGTTCCAGGACTCGAGTGGCTTGGAGTTCGAAGCTCTGATATACAAAAAAAAGTTATCATTGACCACCCCGAATTGATTCCCCTCGAAGGAAGAGACAGGAACTTTGCTCAGAAGATGATTGAACGAATGACCAAGGACAGAAAAGACGGCAATGGAGAGTGGAAGGAAGAGTTGGAGCTCATGTTGAAGCTTGGCAAAAAAGCCGAGATACAGATCTTGGGAAATTCGGGGAAATTGGTGGAGTGGCTTGATCGGAAGTTACCAGAAGCGGTGAAGAAATTCAGCGGAGAGAGCTAAACTCGAAAGTATCAATTCATTCTTGCTAATATTACTTCTGTTTAGGTAGATCGCGTCGTAGTTAGTGGTAGCAATGCAAATTGAGCCTATGTCTCCCAATCCTCGCGAGAAGTGTCTCCATATCTTTGTCATCTTCCATTGATTCAGTCCACTTTCAAGTCTTGTATCCATTTATATGATGTTTTAATTGGATTTGCCAAATATGAACTTGTTATCATCCAACAACTTATGCGTTGGTTCGACATCCTGCAGGTGGTGCAAGTCACGAGTGTGGCTTGCTCAGCCCCAGCCTTGCGTCTTCTATAGATCTGACTTCAGTCCAGATCGCTGGAGGAAAGTAATTCCAAGTTGAGTTCCAGACATGAATCAAGTAAGTCAATTCCCTTCGTTGTCCAAGACATTAGCACCGTGGAAAATAACCTTTGGCGCCTGCCAAAATTGGGGATTTTCGCGAACTTACTTCGTCAACGAGGTAAAGACACTCGCCCTTCGCCTGAGTGGCGTTACTTTTAGTCACTGCCCGTTCTGTGAGCATAAACTTGATCTAGGAAACCTATCCTGGCAGGAGATTGTTAGGGGCTGGGAGCTATCGCCACCAGAGAACGGACTTTATCAGACGGGGGAAGACTATACGGATTGCTACATTGGAACTCTCCTATTAGGTCTCGATGATAAACTACGGCGACTCTCACCTCATACATATCAAAAATCAAAAATTGATTACCAAAGGCGGCGCCGGTCGACTTGACAAGACGATGAGTTTCTAAAAGAGATGACTGTTGGTGATAGCAAAACGATGATGAAATTCATTCCGAATAGGCGTCTTCGGTGCATTCGGTCCATCCCGTTTATGTTGACTTTAGGACGGAATCTTGATCGGAGAGTATTTGGCAAGCTAGAGAATGGGTACTTTGGGATGCTTCCAGAAGATACTCTGCCAGTAGATATGGCTGTTGTCGTCGAAGGCTCTTCGGTCCCTATCATCGTACAGCGCTTAGATAATGAATCGACAGCTGAGATTGAGGATCTGAAGGGAAAGCTTGGGTGGAGAGTTATTCGTCAGGTATATGTGTATGGTATCATGGATGATGAAGTCTGGGACGCTTGTGATACTGGAAGATACAGAGAGGAAGAGATACTACTCGTGTAAAGAAGATTTCTGGAAGGAGCGCGATTGGATAGCTCTATGACTGAGTCTCTTTCTCTAGTAATCGGAAAGGATGCTCTCTTGAACTCAGATGTCTCTTCGGGTGCGCACAGCTTAGACAAGCTTACTCTCAATGTTTCAATACCAGACATCGCTCTCGCTCCGAGAGGAAACATGTACCCAAGTGAAGCGTGATCGCCGTTCCTTATTTTTGAGTAAGGACCAGAAATGAGACCTGCATCGTAAACGCCGAGCGCGCCGTCCATGCACCCAGACGCCTGCAATTCTCCTTCCAGGATTCATCATTCCTTCCCAAGCATAATTCTCTAGTAGACTCCCTCGCTATCAGTAACCTTCTCCTCTATCCCACTCATTCTCCGAATCCAACCCGCTCCTCTAAAGCCCCAACATCCTCCTGCATCCCTCCCTAACCCTCTTCTCATATTCGGGCCTCTGCTCCCTCCACATCTTCGCCGCCTCCACGTTTGCCGGACTCTCATCATTCGGCTCCGCCAACATACTCATCACCGAAATCAAGATCTTCTCCACACTCTGGATCGGAGACCAGCGCTCGGAGGCATGCTCGTAATGGTTTGGGTCGTCTCCAGGGGGGTGGAGGATAGAGATGCAGACGAGGCCGCTGGGGTAAACTATCCAAACCTCACATCAGCAAAGCTCTTCTGTAATCCTCACTGCGCTCAGAACTTGGGCACGCGACACCATAGAATGATACGGAAGGGGAGGGAACATACCATTTGGATGCCAAACCTCTCCCAAAAACCGCATACTTGGAGGCGCCAGCGGGTAATCCTTCGGGAACTTCAACTCAGCGGGGAAAACGCCGCCTTCGAATGGTGTTCCTTCGGGTCCTTGGATCAGCGCTTCCCAGTACAGCAGGTCGTCTTCGGAGACGGGACCAGCGGTGATGCCTTCTGGTGGGTTATTGGTGAGGGCGCGGTATTCTTGGAGGAGGCGCCGTTGCGCGGTTGTTGACGCCATGGCTGTAGAGTTATTGTGTGTCTGTGATTGGGAAGCGATAAAAGTTGTGAGGTTGATGATGTTGGAAGAGTGGCTGATTCATGCCGAGACCCCTGACTTCGGCTGCTTCCGCACCCCGGCTTTGCCCCGCGGTGGCAGCTTGAAGAATCACGAGTGTTTAAGAGACAAAAAAGATTTTTGGCAGCAGAAAATTCATATTCTGGAAATGTTGGAAAAGGTACGGTATTACAATTCAAAATCAAGGTAAGTTGCTCTACTTTGTATTCTTCCATACTCAGGTAGATGACCCTGAAGCTTGCCCCGCTATTTTGAAGCGTCATGAAGCTTCACCCCTCCTCTATTTAACTTTCTACATTTTAACTTCAACTTAAATCCCGCTCCACTCGTGTCTGCCTCCTGAATACTGGTTATTTACTCTCCGTTTCTCCAGCACCAGCAGATCTTCTTCCTTGTGTATTCCGTCTTGATTCTTCTGTCCAACAATGGCAACATCCAAACCCCTCCGCATCGGCTTCGTCCCCGAACACTTCTCAACACCTCTTCATTTCGCGCAAAAGCACTTCGGCCTGACAGCAGAACTGATCCCGTTCCCGTCTGGTACGGGCCACATGATCACATCGCTGCGAGCTGGAGAAATTGACGTTGGAATTGGACTCACAGAAGGCTGGGTTGCAGGTCTGGGAAAGGAAGGGCTGGAGGGCGATGGAGGATACCGGATTGTTGGAACTTATGTCGAGACACCGCTATGTTCGTCCATGCCCTCTATCCTCTGCACAGCTTCATCATTAAATTCCTAGCTGACAGCATTGAACTCCAGGCTGGGCCATCTCAACCGGCTCCTCCCGTCCCATCAACAGCGTCGCCGACCTCAAAAACGGCAAAATAGGCATCTCGCGCATCGGTTCCGGCTCCTACGTTATGGGCTTCGTGCTCGCCGACCAACAAGGCTGGCTCACCTCCCCTTCCACTCCTCCATTCGAATTCATTCCCCTACAAACGTTCGAAAAGCTCCGCCAAGGAGTCAATGACTCGACGGCTGATTTCTTCATGTGGGAACACTTTACCTCGAAACGATACTATGATAATGGCGAGATCAAGAGAGTGGGCGAGATTTATACGCCGTGGAGTAGTTGGAAGATTGTTGCGAGTACAGAGATTCAGAAGGATGATGGGCGGCTGGAAGAGCTGTTCGAGAAGTTGGATAGGGGAGTGAGGTATTTTGAGGGGAATAAGGAGGAGGCGGTGAAGTATATTAGTACGAAGCTGGATTATAGCGAGGAGGATGCCAGGGAGTGGCTGAAGACGGTGAAGTTCTCGGCGAAGACGAAGGGTGTAGATATCAACGTTATCGAGAAGACGGTAGATACTTTGAAGAAGGCGGGGGTGTTGGGCGATGCTGGCATGAAGCCGGATGTTATGGTGGTGGAAAAGAGGTAGGTGTGAACACAGTCTTTGGATAAAGTTTCAAAACGGGTCTGCACGTCCTTTCCCAGGTCAAATGACCGTCAATTTAAGGCCGTTTTGACTATTCTCAAATGTTCCTCCAATCCCAGCACGTCTTCCTAAACTCCCCTCTACTTCTCTGGCAAATTCTTCCTCAAGTATTCTGATACATGGCCAATTTCGTTCACCCCCCACAAGTCTGCCAATACTCGGCCCAAACTCCATTCGTAAAGTGCTTGCACTCTCCAAACAGGGCCTCATCATAGGCATTGCATTGGGAGTTCTTGCAGAAGAGTGGATATACAGCACCTGGTGAACGCCCAAAAACATTAGGGGGTCTCCGTCCATTTTACTACAAGTTTTCCTTCGCCGTGTCTCTTCATGTTGATTCTGTTGCTGAAAAATAGATGGATAAATGTGTATAGACAAAACTTGCTGCAAGTTCCAGTGGGATTAGCATACACTCAATGCATACTCTGCCAGCCATACGGCCCACCGACTACATTGCCGGCTCCAGGTTGCGAGGCCGGGTTGGGGAACGCGTGGCCAGCATAGTTCTGGCAGTTGGTATTATAGTAGCTGCAGAGAATGGTAAGCTGGAGCTTGAGTGCTGGAGGTTGGACGGACGGAAAGGAAATGGGTATTCTGGCGGGAAAAACAGGAATAAAATGCAGCGGAGCTGACGTACAAGTTCACTTGGAATTTCTGGAAACGTCAGATTGTTAGTAAATGTATTGACGGAGTCCGAGGACTCCGCAAGAGTGACGCACCTGGGCAAGGACAGCCAAGGGAGTGAGAACGGAGACGAGGAGGGTCGAAAAATGCATTTTGGTAGTTGGTTTGACTTTTGGGATGTTGTAGATGATCTTGAGGACTTGGAGCTTGTAGACAGGAGGAAACGTTCGCAGTGGAATGGGACCTATGTCTTCATATCCATTCTCGGATGAAAATCAACGCACCAAGAATCGTCGCTGAAATTCTCGCAAAAGAGGCCGAGTCGCTTGCGCAAGCCGCCATCAGCATGTGTAGCCACCACTTTCCTAATGATGATCTTACAGGTACGGCATTATGCACAGAGCTCAAAACTGAAGCCTTCTTTTTTTTTTTTGCAACAACAAGCGAATCACCGATTGAAATCGTGAGACGCTGAAAACCTTATTCCGTACCTGAATGCAACAAGACTTAAGTCCGGGAGCATCAAGGACGTCGCTAAACGATTTCTGAGCTGACCGATGCCTAGCTATTATAGGGAAGAAAGCGAGGCGACATTTTCGTGAATGGTACAGGGCTCGTACAAGATCCATGTAATGTGTCTAATACTGAGAAAGGAGGACACTGGTGAATGGCTAAAAACCAAGGCTGCATTAATGATTCCGCAGGGTCGACATTGCCAGTGTCTTGGAGCACCTCGTCATGCTTCAACAGCAGTCCAAGGTACCACGTGCAAATATTTCCTGCAGGAGGAAAATGGAACCAAGCCCATGGGCCACAGTGACCAAGTCAGACTAGATTCAGCCTTACCGCTTTTTACTCAACGGGTGACAGCAGGAGTGCCGTTTAATTAAGATTTAAAGATCGATCATCCGCACTCGGCAACTGGCCCTGAGCTTCCAGGTAGGTCAAGCGGCGGCGGCCGTGCTCTGCCGCCCGGAGCATTTTCCCTCGTGCAGGACGAAAAGAGAGGTGGAGAATGGTGACTGAGACTGCTCGTATAGAATGCCAGTCAACTGAATTCAACTAACTCCTTAATATTCAGGCTAGCGTTACAGGAAAAAGACACATTGCTTCTGAGATGGTCATGATAGGCGAGAATTTGGTAGAAGTCTTCTTATATGCGGCAAAATATTGCCTTACACAAAATTCCCCGCCTGCATCATACTGAAGCAGATCTCGTGCTTGAGAACAGGCAGCTTGGTAGCGTCGGCTCTGTGGACTGAACTATTCATACACGGATAACAGAGACTCTCAACCCAATTGCACGAACGGCTTCTGCACCCCTCGTAGGCTCGTACCTTCGAAATGCCGTGCTGTCGCTTATCAAGCCCCGGAAGTGCCGTGGAGCTCGAAAAGAAAGGCCTTCAGCCGTATCTGATCAGCCAACAAGTTTCGGCCGCTCACTGCCAGATGACTGACAGTGCCATTGAGTGAGCGGCTGGAAATTGAGGAAGAGATGATTTCCGCAAAGACATACTCCTGACGCATGGACGGTCGAGACTACTCGTATATAAGCGTTGGTGTGACTTTCTGTCATGAAGAGACCAAGAAAAGAGATGAGAAGCTGTGGCAGAAAATCAACAACGGATAGCAGCAGACGGAATTTTACAACACCAAAAATCTTTATAGACACGCTACAAGATTAGAGACTCAACAAATGGCACTTCCAATTATCTGAAGCTAGCCGGTAGCAGAAACATAATTTTATTGTGTCAGAGGCAAGGAAAGTCGTTGAAAATCGCGGATGATCGCCCTCGCGTAACCTTAAATCGAGCTTCCCCAAATGCTTCAAGCGCGTCATCCAGTTCACCACCAATCTCATTCCTCCTTTCCCAACACAATTGCCCACCAACCTCGTAATGTAATGTTCCTCCGCCAGCTTCTGCGGAAGCCTCCACGGCTCTCAATCCCCCCTCCCTTCCGCCGAC
>AYLM01000086.1:0-44930 GCA_001625345.1 Cairneyella variabilis | reverse complement strand
ATATATATTTGCTCAGTGAGCTTATATAAAGGCTTATTAATTATGATTTAAGTATCATTTATTTTGTACCTTAATTTTTTACGCCACGTTTTGTCTATGTCTTAGAGCTGTTCTTAAAGCTCAAAACTCGAGTACTATTAAACGAAAGCAGTCTAACTAATCTATAACATTTGTTTTGTTTTATTTAAAAAAGGAGTAAGTTTTGAGCTTGAGAACTAGGAGGTCTACACTTGAGAAATACAGCTCGGCTATATTTGCTGTTTTCTGATCTTCAGGTCTCAGGCTAACAGTGGCTGCAGTTAGAGGTAGGTGGCTTATAAATAATGTAGCCTAAGACTTTAGCTTTCGGCGACTTCCTTATCACCATTCAATCTCAACATTGAATAGCACTAACTTACAGTAAGGTTACAGTATCTAAAATCGATTAGTGGTAGATTATCAATGATTCTTCTAGAATATCCTACATTCGAAACTCTATTTGCCACGACTGCTGAACTATTTCACTACAGCCTTATTGCCCCTCCTTCCCTATGAAAACATCCTCTTTCCCAAGCCTCTCTATCATAGCTATGGCAACATAATATAATACGAATTGAAACTTTATGTCATTCAAGCCCCACTATCTGCCAAGGTTCCTCAAACTACAGTATACTTGTTGCCAATTAAAGCCCCCTAACTGTCTCCACATCTGTACACTTATGAGATGCCGCGATTGCACCCACTCCCACGAGAAACTATATATGCAGTGGTCCAAGTCTAAATTCGTCCTCTTGCCACTGGTTCAAAACCCTAATCGAAGACTGCGTGTAAGGATGATCTATGCCTAGGCATCTCTTCCGAAGTTTAACACACTCCTCCATCAATGCTAGTGCTTCTTTAGCACGACCTTGTCCTTTCCATGTAAACGCGAGGTTATTAATGCTCGTCAGCGTACTGGGATGCTCCGCGCCTAGCACCCGCCTCCTCACCTCTATCACTTGCAGCTCTAGCTCCTCAGCCTCCTTCCAGCGCCCTTGATCTGAGTAGGCCGATGCGAGGTTGGCCATGCTCGTCAGTGTGTCAGGATGCTCCGCGCCTAGCACTCGCTTCCTCGCCTCTATCACTTGCAGCCCTAGCTCTTCAGCATCCTTCCAGCGCCCTTGATCCGAGTACGTCGACGCGAGGTTGGCCATGCTCGTCAGCGTGTCGGGATGCTCCGCACCAAGATCTCTCTTCTCGATTTCGAGAACTTCAGTAATTGCAGCCTCAGCCTCATTCCATCGTCCGTCTTCGCAGAGACACATTCCATATCTCCATATAAGATCTATCCTGCTCTGCCAATCTTTGTCGACCAGATCGGATTCCAGCACATAACGCGCGTGTGGTAGGTATGTCCTCCAGACGCTTCTGTTCTTATGGTCTTCGTCCGGAAACACTTCCTCTAGTCGCACAATTACTCTCTCCGTCGATTGAGCAAGCAACCTTTCTTTCCGAAGCCAGTTCCGCGTTGACAAATGTACCAGCTGATGGAGGTCGAGAGCCAGGTCTGCCGGCCGTCTACTAATGAAAGAATATGCATTTAGTATCCCAATTGCGTCTGTCTCCTTCTTCCGCGACGGCCCTGGCGGAAGAAGAGACTGCGGAATATCTTTTGGGTCTATACAGGCCATAAACGATAAGTACTCGGATGCCAGACGATCGCGCTGTTGGATCTGCTCAAACGATATGAGCCACGTTGTGGCCACCAGGTTCTTTATGTCGCGATATCTCCCATCATCCTCAAACTCTTCGCTAAGAAGATCGATAACCTCCTCTTCTTGATCTGCAAGAAGCAATAGATAATCCGTAAGTGCTATTCCGTTCATATTGACGTATGCAGCTGCCTGAACGATGGCTAGTGGGAGGTAAGTGAGCTCTTTAAGTAGGGCTGCAGCGTCCTGTTAGTTATTGACGAGATCCGAATAGATGAGACACTTCTGTAGCAGCTGGGTAGCGGCCTCTTTGTCCATCTCTGGAATTTCTACGATATTTTGACCTGCCAGCTTGACCGCTGTCTTCCTGTCCCGCGTTGTAAAGACGATGGACCCTTGCTTGCTTCTCGGAAGGTAGTCGATCAAACCGTGGGATCCGTGCTTAGATCCCGGCTTCGCGATCCACATCTCGATGTCATCGGCGTTATCGAACACAACCAGCCACTGGCCTGCATCATCCTTGCTCAGGTATCCTTGCACAAGTCTCTTCACGTCCGCC
Source organism: Cairneyella variabilis (assembly GCA_001625345.1). Classification (NCBI taxonomy): domain Eukaryota; kingdom Fungi; phylum Ascomycota; class Leotiomycetes; order Helotiales; genus Cairneyella; species Cairneyella variabilis. Next base: position 42,701 of record AYLM01000086.1, on the reverse strand, counting down.
TTCTCCTCTTCTAAGCCAGGTATGTCAAGCTGCCGGGCAACGTTAAGGTATGCTTGGTGAAGACTTTCTATGTTGGTCGCAGGTATCCAGATCACTAAGCAATTCTTATACTTGTCTCTTATTCCGTAGACCAGCTCGAGCACCAACTGCGTCTTGCCTACACCTCCAAGGCCCCAGATTGCAACTTTTGTAGTTCGACCCTCCCTAAATAATTTTTGTTCAACCCCAGCAAGCTGGGTCCCACGGCCTGTGAAGTTAGGATTTCTGTCGAATGGTACGATAAAGGGAACAATATTGTCTACTAGAACTCAGTATTTGTCAAGTTACGTTGGATACGCCATACCTTCAAGATCTTTCGGCTCGCTACTGTCCTTAGAGAATTCTTTTACTGTCATTTCGAGCCGTTTGAGTGCTGCCTCTTTCCCCTCGCCATAGATAGGCGGCATAGACACCTCACAAAGACCTAGTAAACAGTATACTATATCTTCTTCCTCTGTTGTCTGGCGTCGTACTGCCCATCTTTTCCGCTCAGCTATACTGAAGTTGGAGAAAGGATTTCCTCGTAGAGCCTGAATTGGAATTCCGGTGATCTCGTGAACTGGTGTTTCTAGTGACGTTTTATCGCCCAATCGCTTGCCCTCTTTAGAGAAGAATTCAACAATCACCGGAGCAATAAGTTCTTGAAGAGTCCAGCCTCTAGTAAACCATTTACTACCCCGAAAAGCCACGTCCCATATGCTCCGGCTTGCCTGAACGTCTGCATCATAGCCAGGAGTTGATACATCCGCGAGGTATACATAGCATTTCTTCGCATTTCGATACCAGCGGAACATGGAATTAATAGCCGTTGTGAGCTCAGTGGAATCCGACTTATCAATACAACAAGTGTCCACCCAGAAGTATCGTAGGCCATCTTTAGTCGCTTGTTCTCCACAAAACTTGATCTTTTCGTAGCCAGTCTTACTTTCCTTAGCGCCACTAATTAGATCTTTATAGGTGACCTCTTGACCATATGTCCAAGTGTGCGAAAGTATTGCGTAGGGAAGAGTATTATGGGTGGCAACCTGGACCAGGCTGAATTCGCCAGGGCTTTTAATCTCCAAAAGACGCATGATTAGGATCTCGTGTGCTCCCGCGTATCTAAAAAAAAAATTAAGATAGATCAAAATTTCACCATTCTATTCCAGAGTGGAGTGTGGGATAAGAGTGTCCAACACAAGGTGGCTCTTGTAAGGTGCGGGGTCGTCCGCAGCACGTGATTCCTTTCGCAGCTAGCATCAGCATCAGCATCAGGTGACGTGATAGTCAAGCTATGGGATACCAGCTTAGGAGCGGCACTGCACACTCTCAGGGGCCATTCGGATTTGGTCTACGCCGTGGCTTTCTCGCCGGATGGCAAGACGCTAGCATCAGCATCAAGCGATAAGACAGTCAAACTGTGGGACGCTGGCTCAGGAGCGGCACTGCAGAGGCTCGGAGTTGACGCCGTTATTCAGACCCCTTCATTTTCTGATGATAGGACATTCCTCCAGACTGATAGAGGACTGTTACATACCGCAATTCTTTCTGATCGCGCAGCTATTTCTCGACCAGATCTTCCACGCTCTATATTTGTCAAGCAGCAATGAGTAAGTTGGGATATGGAAAATATTCTTTGGCTTCCTTCTGAATATCGGCCAAGCCATATCGCTGTTCATAGGGGTATTGCTGCTTTCAGTTGTGTGATTGGTCAGCTGTTATTTATGGAATTGGCTCTCTAAAGTTTCTCTGAAGTTTCCCTTGACCTCATTCCCGCCCATCTCTGTTGCAGCTGAACGTCTTTTTATACTATTCTGAGAGCAGCAAGAGTGGCAATGGCTTATGAGTAATATTTAATTAGAAATGTAACGGCTTCGGAATCAATGACTCCGAAGCATGTAAGCGGAGTGCACAGGTGCAGGGTATTGGCGTAAAATGCCTCTGCTGCAGTTGTGACTCTAAATCGCCAGAAATGGCTGACGGACTCCCAGAAATGGGACTAGTTTGTTTATAAAGAGCTTAAACAGGACTCATCATAAGCACGTGATTTTATTTGAGACGAAGGCTGATTCTATTTCTGGCTGGCAGAATAACAACGCAACATTATGCGATCGGCTTATTAGAGTCTAGAAGACTTCTCATAGTGATCAGGGCTTCGTAGAATTCGAAAGGTTGTACTGTATTATAATCGAGAAACAGCTTGATCGAAGGAGAGGTTGCGGAAGTCACTGTGATACTTAAAGGTCTTAGGATGCAACATTTACACCTACCACCACCTCCAGCCACAATTAGCTTGAGGCCTTAAAATTAAAAGCAACAAAGCATAGCCGAGGCAAGTTCATAGACCGCCCGATTCTCCCGCATGAAACTTTACTCCTCTTTAAATAAAAGAAAAACAAATGTTATAAATTAACTTATCTGCTCTCATTTAATATTACTAGCGTTGTAAGCTGTAAAGAAATTACTGAGATATAGACAAAACATATAATAAAGAAACAAGGTATAAAACAAATGATAATTAAAACACAATTTGTGAAGGCGCGGGCCAAAGGGTAAAGACTCAATTGATCGAATGCCTATTGTACAAAGATCTAAAGCTAGATCGAATAATGGAGGGGGAAAAGCCCTGACTATATATCTGGATGGCGGATCATATGATATAGCGGGGAGTCAGGGTAAGGTTCTGAACCGCTGCCCTGACACAATTAGTAAGGCTTATATAAGTTCTCTAGAAAAGAAATGCATATAGAATTAAAATAGGTGAAATATATTATCAGAGCGTTACAAATAGAATAAAATTACATTTTGTCAAGATATTTGCGATTTAGTAAAATATTGAGTTGTACTATGGGACTTTCGCCCCACAGGGATGTCGGTTACTCAAGAGGAAACTCCGATTTGTTCACTCACTTTTACTTCACACCAAACTATTGCTATGCGCTTGATAGTAAATACCGAGCTCACTTGCTTCTCCCCCTCTGTCACTAATTCGCACAAGAATTCTTGGTATGCGCTTGGTATCGATTTGTAACGCCAGTTCATTGAGGGGAGTCTGTGTTTCCAATCCACGAGCTCTGGAGTCTCGCCATACCACTGTCTTACACAATATCCTTCCGTTCTCTACCCAAATTGGGTAAATCTTGCAACCCCACCTTTTTGGCCTCTGTCAAACCTAACGCCAAAGCCTCAACCAGGGTGTCGGAGTCGGAACTTTCACCTCGCGCCAGCGTCTCCCAACGCTCAGCTCGGAGAAATCGTCTCAAAACAAGAAATGTAGAGCACGAGGAAATATGACACGAAACGATATTCGTAAGACGGTAACTGTTCCTCCGTAAACGTGTCTGCATGTGAACTGCCCGACCATTCGGGACCACCTGTCGTCCACCCTCCCGGGTTCTTATTTTCTCTTTCGGGTCCGAAATACAAGAGAATAAGCCGCATAGAGCGAATCAATGGCTCCCGAAAGGCAAAATGAGGGTAAACTTCGCTGCCAAGGGATCTGAAACGAAACGTATCCGATCTTGTGATTGGGCAATGCAAGGAAATGTGGTGCCGGATACCCGCTTCCCCAACTAAAAATGCTTGGCCGCTTGGCCCGCATACAAAGGAAAAATGTTGACAAGGATGCGATGGCGCATACTACAAGCCGTCATGACTCTGATGGATGAGCAACCTTTTCGCGGGATTACAGTAAACTCCGACAGCCTCCCTCCTAAAGACCATAAAGATCAGAGACCACACGGCATGTATGCTTCATAGCAACAAAGTGAGCAATAAGGATAGTGATAATGGACGAAGAGAAAGCAATGCGACGCGAGGCTGAAGCCCAAGCCGAGGCGGGTGTTGGAGCAGACAGAGGGACAACAATCGAAGGACAAACCGAAGAGAAACACCTTAACACCAACGAACCGACAGCATCACGAACCTCCCTCTCCTCATCCAAGGTGGTGCCGAATAATGGCTCCCACAGCACGACCATCGATGAAGGACAAGAGCCAACCCTCGCTGGTGCCTCAGAGCCCGACACAGCAAACAACGATGAGTTCAAAGCTCCAGCAGCTGCCAATGCGTCGCAGGCAGAGCCAGAAGCTACACGCACGAAGCTCGAGACCGTAATCGTCATGGCATGTCTCTGCATGTCTGTATTCCTCGCCGCGCTCGATATATCCATTATCACGACCGCCCTTCCCACGATCAGTGAATACTTCCACTCCGACGCAGGCTACACCTGGATCGGTTCTGCCTACCTCCTTGCAAATTCTGCGTCTACTCCATTATGGGGAAAGTTCTCGGATATTTGGGGACGAAAGCCAATTCTCTTGGTCGCTGCAAGCGTATTCTTCATTGGGTCCCTACTGGCCGCGGTCAGTGTTAGTATTGGGATGTTGATTACTGCGCGAGCTATACAGGGGATTGGAGGAGGCGGCTTGATTATTCTGGTCAATATCTGCATCAGTGATTTGTTCAGCATGCGGACTCGTGGCACATATTTTGGAGTGATTGGCATGGTTTGGGCTTTTGCAAGTGCTATGGGCCCGGTTCTAGGAGGAGTTTTTACGGAAAAGGTCACCTGGAGATGGTGTTTTTACATCAATTGTGGGTATATCATTCTCTCAAACGAACCTATAGCTAATATAGCGGTAGTGCCTATCACCGGATGTGTCATTATCCTCCTTTCCATCTTCCTGCACCTCCACAATCCCAAGACTCCCGTCTGGGAAGGTCTCAAGGCCGTGGACTGGCTTGGATCCCTCACCATCGTTGGCGGCACACTGATGCTTCTTGTCGGTCTCGAATTTGGTGGTGTCACCTACCCCTGGTCCTCAGCAACCGTCATCTGTCTGATCGTCTTCGGGATCGTCGTCGCCTGCCTGTTCGTCCTCAACGAATGGAAATTTGCTCGGTATCCCGTGATGCCTATGCGGCTCTTCAAGCACACTTCTAATATTGCCTCCCTTGGCGTCTGTTTCTGCCACGGATTCGTTTTCATTGCAGGAACCTACTACTTACCTCTGTACTTCCAAGCTGTACTGGGCGCCACTCCTCTCCTGTCCGGCGTCTACCTCCTCCCTTTCGCCCTGAGCTTGTCTTTCACGTCTGGCTTCACAGGTGTTTGGATCAAGAAGACCGGCAAATACCTCCCAGCCATCCGGTTTGGTCTGGTAATCATGACTCTCGGCTTCGGACTCTTCATCGATCTCGACGCCAAAGCCAATTGGGCCAAAATTATCATTTTCCAAATCATTGCTGGTATTGGAGTTGGTCCAAATTTCCAGTCTCCCCTTTTGGCGCTGCAGACAGGTGTCATGCCGCGGGATATCGCGACGGCTACTGCTACATTCGGCTTCACTCGCAATCTTTCGGCATCCATCTCCGTCGTCATCGGTGGAGTGGTCTTTCAAAACGAGATGCAGAAGCGCTACCCATCTCTCGTAGCACAGCTTGGCACCAGGATCGCAAACGAGCTGTCCGGTGGCTCGGCAGGCGCAAGTGTCGGTATCGTCTCTTCACTTCCCGCTGCGCAGAGAGCTATTGCCAGAGATGCGTTCTTCAGCAGCTTGAAGACGATGTGGATCGTGTATGTCTGCTTTGCCGCTTTGGGCGTGGCGATCAGTGCGTTTATCAGCAGCAAGAAGCTGAGTAAGGAGCATCAGGTCACCAAGACGGGTCTTGCGGAGGAGGAAGCTAAGCGCAAGGAGACGAAGGAGGCGAAGAGAGCGGCGAAGGCGGAGGGTGTTGCGGCGAAGGAGGAAGTTTAAGCGGCGGTTTTCGACGCCGGGTGTGGAGTAGTAATCAGAGAAATAAAAAAGCAGCAGCGGTTTTTTCAGGCGACCTTTTGGCACCTGACAGGATATACCCATTATGGTGTTTGGAGTTTTCGAGATTAGGCATGTGTTGGATATGGTTGCATAGCGTTGGATGTACAGTACGAGTTGCATTTGGGGACAGCAGACCCGCCCACCTCCTTCAAAAGTACCTAGGTATTTGAAGATCTTTAGTTTAGAAATGTTGTGAATAAAAAAAAAAGAAACGAAATAAAAATCTCCTATGAAAAAGAAACCTTTATTGATGGTACTTGCGATTGATTGTTGTGTTTGGAGAGTGCTGATTTGAAGCTTCGGCAATTTTATATTTTTGCTTCTGATATATAAAATTCAGACACAGCTATAACCACAAATATAGAATCGACAGCATTTTGATATTCCAGATGCGGCCACTTCCCTTAGTAGTAGCAACTAATCCATCTTGTCCATTCGAGTAGTTGATTCCACAGGGCCCGTTCGCTTGAGAGAAGGGTCCGAGATTAGGATTGGACTCGGAGACATAGCCAACTGCGCGACTAACCATTAATTAAACGTCCACATCGAGCGACAGTCGTTGAAGTCCACTTACTTGAATTCGAAGACTGCCCATTAGCACAACTGAACGAAGAGCTGCCGAAAATATAGCAGGTCCCAACCGACTCGCCGAAATCATACTATGGGCCAGCGCGAGAACCAGTGTCGAAGTCTTAGTGGGAGTTGTAAACACGAAAGTTAAGTAGACTTGTGTGTAAAAAATATTAGCGCCTATGTAGCTTTCTAGCGCTTGGTCTCCAGTCTCGACCCATGACCAATATTAAGATTTATAAGTGACAGCTGCAGGGTATCATGGCTTAGACTTGCAAAAGCCTTGGTGGCTATTTGTGGGAGCCTTGCCACGCTCGAATCGCAGCTCTGGCTTCGCGGCTGGAGAGGACTGGTCTCTGGTGCGGCCATGAAGCCAGAAGCTGTCGGAATCTCCGAAGTCACCGTAGTGGTTGTGCTGGTGGTCTGCGTTTGTGTAGTTGTTGAGGAAACTGTCGCCGTATCGGTCTCGGTTGAATAATACGTCCATATATACAGATCTCAGAATGCCATAGTAGGTCAAAGAATCCCACTCAAGAAGTGTGCCAGTGGTAGTGGACCTCGATGACTGAAGGGGCAATTCCTCCCAGTCCCTTTTGATCGATAGGTAGGTGTGTTGGGAAAACCTTGAACCAGCTTCTACTCGTCCTTTATCGGCCTGGGAACGATGTATCTGCTTCTCTGCTAGTCTACTGGACTGATGCTACAGCGGAGAACGTTAGTGTGGCCAGCGCAGATATCTTTTTCGACGACGTGAATCTCCTTACTATATGGGCGGGCTTTCTGGCACTTGCGCAGAAGCGAGCGTTTGAAGGAAGTTGCGATGATGTTGAGGTCAAGAGAGCAATTGAGGAATGCACAGTGACGAAAAGAAGAATCATGCATTCAGAAGGGGCACTTGCCAGTGTTTGAGTATTGCGTTATTCGAAATGGATCACGAACGGGAGACGTTTAGGACTCGATTCAGGCGTCAGGTGTATGAACATTCATTCAGTCTGCTCAGCTACAACCCACACATTCTCATGGTATCTATGTTCTCTTCTCCCACCACTTCCTGCCATCCGCTTCCACATTCATTTCCCACATCCACCACAAATCCATCCCTATTTTACCATACAGCAGAAACGCAAAAGCCCATGCCAAAGCCCGGGAGAAGAGGGAAGATCGCTAGCAATCTGATCATGGTATCTTAAGAATTGAAGAACTAAAACTTAACAGAAACAGCAAATGCTGCTTCCCAATTTCACTCGCCTGCTATTGTATTATTCGCTTGCTTGCTCAACTCATTACGACGACGAAAAGGAGGTAGTTGAAAATACAAAGATGTAAGCAGGTAAGCGCGCGTGTTGTGCAGAGTGTTGTAGAAGCAAGTGATCGCTCCAGGTCAAATTGCTTCTGAGAAATCTTTCAGGACGTAGGAGGAGAGAAAGCCGTGTTTTTCGTTGTTGCTGAAGGTTTGATTATACGAGATTGACTTCATCGTCATCGTGATTTAGATACGGAGAGGGTAATTATGGTCTGCGAGATGGCCGGGAACCACTTGTTGGGCTACCACCGGAGTTTTCCATGTTGCCGGTGAGTTCGGCGACACGGGCTTTGATGCGAGCGACGCGGGATTCAATTGCTGCTTCTATCAGTATGAGTATCTCATTAGGGTTGGCTAATACGTACTCTCTTCACCGCTCGTCTCTCCATCTTCACCGTCAGTCTTCTGACTATATCCACCTCTGCTCTGCTCCTCGCTCTGACGTGCCGCCGCTCTCTCGGCTGCGTTCTTGCGGATCTGAGCCCATCTGTCTTGAACCGGAGATACTTGCTTAGTCAACTCTTCACCGTCATCACGATTTCTCGAAATGTTTGGAGGTGCCGCATCGTCCTCGCTTTGGCGAGGAGACTCGTCGGGAACGAAAGCAGGAACATCCTCAAGAGGCCCTTGGTCGAAACTTGAGAAAGCTTGACGAGCCTCATGAGCATCATTTGTGTCAACACGAGACAGACTCTCCTGGACAGATGGATCATACGAGCGATCATAGTTCTGTTGGGGAGATCCGATAGGCGTGGCATCGTCCTCGGAGACTGGCTGTGGTGCTGCTGCGGCTTCGACAGAGGGCGAGGTGACCGGGCTCGGCTTCTTTCTGAATCCAGAGAAGCGACGGCCGATGGGGGCGCCGGCTGCAGGTTGCAAGCTACCCTGAGGGCCGTTCAAAGCCTCTGCGGCATTTGCAGGAACTTGAGATTGGCGATTCTTCCTGCCAAACATCTTCCTGAATCCAGCGCTAGTAGATGGAGGTTCTTTCTTCTTGAGCTTATGGGGCTTGTTCTTGCTCTCGGGACTGGATCCACTTTGATCCATGGAGGGTCGGATAGGGGCCGCTACAGGTTCTCCAACACGAGGGGTGGAAGATGGATGCGGGTCTTCCGGAAGTGCGACTTCAGCAGCCTTTTCAGACATGAGGACCTGCTCTCTCTCAATGAGAGCAGGAGTAGGTGGGAACGATGTTGGTGGTGTAGGCGAAGGGGCCGAAGGTCCAGCGGCTCCCGGAAGAGCTGGAAGATCTCTATCCTTGGAGCTCCCTCGCTGAATTGGCGCAGGTCTTAAGGTGTCTTGACTCTTAGCATGGCCATTTGTCTGCATCGTTGCCTCGCCAAGTCCTCTGCCACTGTTCGTATTCGCCAAGTATGCCTCCCTGATGGCATCTTTGTCGTACTTATTGGCCCATCTCATTGCTGGAGAGGCTTCGCTCATAATGACTGGCTGAAGAGTGAATACACTGTTAGTCTTCATGGAATAGGCGTCCTCAGTCCGACCTCTTCGAGAATTTTGCATTTCTGCCTCCTGCGCACGCTGTTTCTGTTGCAGCTGGATGGCGGCTGCCTGAATTCGAGCATGCTGATCCGGTCCAATACTAGTCTTGCTCATTCCACCAGATTGGTTTGTCTTGAACTCAGGTCTCAAGTTCGGGTTCTGCTCCAGAGCATGCTTTCCGGTAGACCTTCGTCGTTGAACCCCCTTGTTCTTCTTGGATCGACCCCAGAAGCTCTTCTTCTGTGCAATATATGCACCTTCCTCCGGTGTAGGGGCTGCTCCTTTGACAATCTCTTCCATCACAAGCCATTTGCCACCCGGAATGATAGTTTCTATCAAAGCGCATCGTCCAAAGGCTGCTTTTCTCTCTGGGATTTCCTCACCAGCCAAACTGCTAATCCAGACCCACCAGAATGAATCATCAAGGTCAAACCGAGTGATGCTAGCCAGCTCTCCAGGCTCAACATTTCGATTCGTTTCCAATCTTGGTTTATGTGACTGCGAGCTGCGACCGCGGGTATCGATCGGCGGGAGGACCTTATCCGGAGGTAGCAGTAAAGGCGCAGGGCTAGTGTTCCCCTCATCAACGAAACCAGAGGAGAGGAAGTCCGCCCAGGATGGAGTTGTAGGACGGCCCATTCCAACATTTCTCGAATGTGGTGTTGTCCGTAAGCCTTGGGGACTATGCTTCTTTGCAAAGCTGCTCTCTTCGTCATCCTCATCATCGTTCTCATCAAAAGCCCCAGAAAATCCTATATCCTCAAATCTTGACCATGAAGCATCCGTCAGCCCAGTTGAAGCCTTCGAATTCGAGACCTGTGATTGGTTTGCTGAAGATATAGATCTCAAAACACGACGACATTCATCGGTCAAAGCTTTAACAGGATCCTCGTACTCTGCGAAATCTTGTAGAGCTCTATCATCATCTCGGTATTGGAAGTGGTTTGCTCGGCGCAAGAGCGCAAACGGTGTTGGCGAGACTGCATCCACAATCATGACCACCTTTGTAGTTGTCGATTGTAAAAGTGAAGGTCTCTCCGGTGGGTACTCAGTTTCCTGAACAAGCTTTTGCAGTGACATTGGGAGCTTCGAAATGCCACTAACACCTTTCACTGAGTCTGGTGCCAAGGATCGCAGGTAAGCAAAGAACAAGTGGCTAGTCGCATCCGCAGCTCTGTGAAATGTTAGCATTGCATTGTCTGGTCCTCGGAACAGTGCCTTACGTTGTCCAGCCTTTGTAACCGCCCTCAAATCCATTGCCTGTGTCTGTATGCTCGAAAGCCCACCATCCTGCTAATCTAGACAACTTCCGACCACCCAGTCCGTTCATCTTAGCATGTGCCGCAATGGCGGAAAGGAGGTCGAAGAAATCAAATATAATCTTGGTGCGCGCATCGGAATCGACGCTGAGGGGTATAAAAGTTGCAAACGAGTCTCGGGCCATATTCGAATCTGCACAAAGTTAATATCGAGCTGCGCAACCCAGTTGATTTCCATACCTGATTCTCCGACTTTGAATAGTTCATATGCTTCCCATCCTACAACTCCTCCAGGCAATCTGCTCCAGCACCATTTTGTTACACTGCACAGAACCTGTTCCCAGTTAGTCCAGCATATCATCCGCACTTCCAATTGCAACACACCATAGGTTCCGTCAGCCGCAACTCTTGTGCCAACGCTTCTCCATATAGTCGCTGACCTCGATCAAAGAAGTTTCGGATGAAAGTACGTGCTGCGCTGGGGTCTGAAGTTGGTCGGAATGGAAGGAGGAGAAACGGCATATCCAAGGCTGTTAGCATGGTTAGCTTAGTTAGTGGAACGCGAGACAATTTGATCACGGAATTTATCATATTTTGATCCATACCTCTTGACTTTAATTCTGTCGTACATCCTCGCAGAAGTTCTTGTACTTCACTGGGTTCGACGGACGTCCGCGACCATGCATCCTCCCATCGGGGCTTTGGAGGAGCATCACTAACAGCAGCCGGCTTCGCGCCTTTCTTGACCTTCGCGGGGCCATCTCTGCCCTTGAGCCTCGAAAAGAAGCTCGGCATTGCGATTGTGTATTTACTGAAGATGCAGGTGGGCCGTGACGCGATGCATTCGGTCTTGGACCTGCGTTTCGAATTCGGGAGTGGAAAATTATTTTTCGAGTGCGATACGGCGCGCCTTGTTTGGTGGAGCCTTGATTCACGGTAATGTAATGCCGAGAGGGGTGTTTATGCAGGCGTCGAACGTGGCAGAGGGTAGCAGGACGTCGTGCCTTGAGTCAAATCTGCGTGGTGGTGAAAGTGTTGGTCTGCAGATGGAAGGTTGGAGGTAAAAGGGGTCTCTCGCAGATCGTACGCGACCAAATGGGAGTGGGATAGGAAAGTTTATCGCGGTCGATAAATTCAGGGGTAGTAGAGATTGCAGAGGGTATAGCGGCGTTGACGCACGGTGATGCTCGACCCAATTGGTGAAGGCGGTGACGAGAAACTGCCGCACAGAGCAGAGCAGGTGAGAGGATTCTAGTGAAGACAGAAAGCTGCTATTGGAGCTTGCAGTGCAGCTGCTGCGTGCAGTGAATTGTTTCTTATGTGAATGGTGATGCCGTTGATGGAGTGAGGGAAGGTTTGCAGCGCTGGCAGCGAGGATCATGAGACAATGACTGAGTAAGCTGGAGAACCAGAGACTGAGCGAATGGGGACCAGCAGTTTGGAATAGACTGGCATTCATATGGGCAGCTGTCATTGGGTCTACGTTCATAATGAGGATTAATATGGTCCAGGACCACTGCAGTTGTGTTGTCCCGCTGAGAAAATTTCCAAAAATCTACGCGAAAGCCAAGAAAGTCAGCCCGCCGCCCAGTTCCTCCCCCCTGTTGCTTTACCGAGCCAGCAAAGTCCCGGCTGCCAACGCATCTCTTTGGACCCGAATCCTCTTCCTTTTCTGTATTTGTGGCGACCTCGAAGCATCCAATCTGGACTCCGGACCTGAGTTCAAGACACCTGCAGCGAGTCGATCTCATCCAGCGCGGGAACCAGTCGTGTCTTGCCATATATATAGCATCACGGAGGTAAAAAGCAAAAAGCAGTCAAGACTTTTTATGCGCCCGCTCGAGCCTTGCCGGATGTTGCAGAATGTTGATGGCTTGACCCATTGTGGCTTGCCCGTTTATGCGCCTTGAAATCTATCGAGGGCCATCCAATCCCCTGCATGAGGATATTCAGAAATTTTGTTTTGACACTTGACTACTTGCTCATCGCCATGTGTGAATGAAGCTTAATTGCTTCTACGCGTTTGGGTTGAGGATAACGGTATCAGCTGATAGCGTGAACAGCCCCCAATCGGAACATCTCCCAACCGAGTGGTGCGAGAGCAGCTGTCAACGACTTCAATCAAAAGACGGGATGAAGGTGAGACAGCCAGTGCTGCTGTGGCATCTGCGGGAGTCGTGGAACCACAGACTGGCTTCCAGGCGACTAGCTTTGGAGTGGGCAGAGACACTGGAGGACTCTGAAGCAGAAAATTCACGAATTTCTCGGATGATGTGATATTTTGGGAGACGACTATTATTCTGGCAAGTATGTCTCTTCTGATGTCTTAAGTTTCCAAGTGCTCTGGATGCAGACTGACTCGAGAGCCGTATTTCTGCTGAGGATTCCAGCTATTTCTCTGGCTAGCGTCTTACCTCCTCCTTGGAGGGTCTCAGGTCAACGGGGGTTACCGGACAAGTTGTTCAATAAGATGGTAATGGAGAAAACCCTAACGAAGGAAACTAGAATAGAAGAATACCTCTTGCGATTTTTATTGCCCTGTTCAAAGCTTGGGGCGACCCAAAAAGTGCCGGGACCACTGTTGGTTGCAATTACTACAAGCAAGAAAGTGCTCAGCGAAAATACGTATGTGAAGAATGCCCATAATCAGAATCGCTCCACAGCCCCTTAAGAAGTGATAGCCTAGACGTCATTTAATTGTTTTGATGTTGAGGTACCACGATTCGAGCCATGAAGTCATGACGTCAAACAGTATCCTACTCCTATTCAACTTTGCCGCGGGGTCAACACGACTTCGACTCGATTTACAGTTTCCATATTGCCTTTTTTTTTTTTTTTTTTTTTTTTTTTTTGATCTATCCAGTACTATCAATACCAACAGCAACCAAAATGGTCAGAGGCAACGATACCGTCATCTAGTCTGTGCCCCTCTCCAATCAACATCGCAGGCATCCTAATACCCAACAGAGAGTTCAACGACCTCGTCAACATGTCGCGAAAGAGCTCCAGGACTGGCTCGAGGAGGAAGACTCCACCAGCTCTGGATGGTCAAAGGACGATGGATCTGGAGAGACGATTGGTCATGAAAGGTACCCACCTTCAACCCGCATAGCAACTTCAACCTGCTGAACCTGTCTCAGTGGCCGCAAGATCATTGAGATCCTCAAGAAGAATCTGAAGAAGGATCCTGAGAAATATGATCAAGGTTCGTTCCTGCCACACAGTCCCGGTCTGAGAATTGAGACAGAGCTGACCGCTAGTAGACGACATCGACCACATGCGTCGGGTAGCTGCCTACTGAAAGCGTCATCTCGCACAGGAGAAGGCGAAGCAAGCTACGAACAGCAAAAGCTATAAGAGCTTGAAGAATTGGGGTCATGATTCCCTTAAGGCTTAGATTTGAGCTTCTTTGTGAAATGACAACCAGAGCTAGCAAGTAATGAAAGAGAATTTACTTCATGATCTTTGAATTGAGTAAATTGGAGATGTAGTGATCGTGCTATATTCTCGATCTAGTCTTACTGGGATTTTGTATCTGACACTGGCCGCCGGGACCAAATTCCGTACCTATTTGACAAATGAACAATTGAAAAACTCCATTACTGTCTTGCTGCCATACTCCAACACACTCATCCAACGCCCGAGCATTCACAACACCGTCCTGTCCCTCCAAGTCAATATGTCCTTAGTCGCCTCGAAGCCTCTCAGATACCCGCATCAACACTCTTAACACCCAAATCCCAGTCAATCTCACTGCCCTCCCCATAAGTCTTCACCAACCACTCATTCGTCTTCTTAAAATGCCCACAATCAAACCAACCGCGACTCGCACTCAACGGACTAGGATGAACGCTCTGCAACACCAAATGTCTCTTCTTATCCACCTTACTGACTCTCTTACCCGCCGGACTTCCCCAAGCCAAAAACACGACTCCTCGAGTGCGCTTAGCAGCCACGATATCAATGACCTTTTGGGTGAACTTCTCCCAGCCGTGGTTGCTGTGCGAGTTGGCGTTGTGTGCGCGGACGGTAAGGCAGGTGTTCAGGAGGAGCACGCCGCGGTCGGCCCACGGCGTGAGCAGACCGCCGTTGTTGGGCGGTGCGGTGAAGGAGGGGTAGTCGTTCTTGAGAGCTCGGTAGATGTTCTTTAGAGACGGTGGGGCGGGAGTGGGTGGACGGATGGAGAAGCAGAGGCCGTGGGCTTGGTTGATGTTGTGGTATGGGTCTTGACCGATGATGACTGCTTTGACGGTGTTCAATGGTGTGTGTCTCGACCTATGAAATCCTCGTTATCAGCAAATGCAAGCCTGAGAGGCCTGGAGGGAAAGTGGTAGACAAACCAAGAATACACATCCTCCATCGGTGGGAAGACCTTCTGCCCACTCTGAATCTCCTTCTTCAAGAACCGCTTCAGGTCTAAGAAGTCCTTGCTCACAAGTTCGTCTCGCAATTCCTTCAGCCAGCTCTCGTGCAGTGTCTCAATCTCCAGCTTCAGCAGCTCTTTCTGCTCGGGCGTCAACTTCTTGACCCATGCTTCCTTGTCGAACTTCAAGGCAGCTGGGGGAGAGGAAATGGCTTCGGTGGTGGTGCCAGTGACCTTTGCAGTCGTAGACACAGTCTTGGGAGGCCCGAAGAACGAGGTGATGCTGCCGTTGGCCTTGGGCTTCTTGCTGTCAGGCGTGGGCAGCTCAGCAGCTTTACGCTTGACAGACATGATGAAGTGTGTAGGTGGACGACGGAAAAAGAGACGGAAAGACAGTTTGAATGACTGATTGAATGATGTTTTTGGAAAAGGTCTCGCAATGGGTCAGCTCAAGATTTAGTACTTGTGTGGAGCCTGGAGGTTGGTGTGAGAGGAGTTGACTCGGGGAAGAAGCCGCGTCGGTTACGCGGTCGCGTTGGGTGGTTTACAAGGGTACACGAAATGAGAGGTCCGAGCAAATGCACCTGCAAGGCGCGGTTAATCTTCTCCGTTCAAAGAGTCTTGGCTATGTACAAACACAGTGGTATTTATGCTTCCGAATCTATCGTCTAATCGTACACAAACCTTAACTCCCTCGCTATGCAGTGGCTCAATGCCTCAAATGCTCCCTTTTCTGTATGGTATCCTTACAAATCAAACAAACTCCTTGTGATGCTCCGTCGACCCAGATTGGAGAATTTGGACACCATACATCGTTCCGTCGTGTGCTCTGCTCTCTCATGCACACGCCGGAAAGTTGACTGTACATCATACATCGTTTCGTTCTCCCATTGCTCAAACCCATCATCCAGAAAGCTCTCTGTACACCATACGTTGTTTGTTGTCCCTCTGATATCTCACCGAACCCCAAGAGGCTCTCTGTACTTCATGCATCGATTCTTCGTTGTTGCGCTCTCTCGTTAACGTCCCGAAAGGCAATCTTGCCGGCCTCGTATGAAGCGATCATAATTGCGCAGGCTGGAGATACCTTCAGGACTCTGGGAATCCAACCTCGAAATAGTCCGGCAAGTCCTTCCTCCTTGAAAATATTCCACAGAAATCCTGGCATGTTCCTCTCCTCAGGAGCCAAAGCCTTCTCAGCGCTCATATTCTTGCTGCCAGACTCCACAAATACCTGCCGTCTCGTCTTGCCGACATCGAATGGTGCAGTGATGAATGCCGCCAGTGCTCCTGAGGTTGCTCCCGAAATGAGACTATCAATGAGGATTGCAATGCTGCTCTGTTGACCCTGAGACGTATTTTGTGCTCGTGCTCCTTCGCTTGTGAGGTCGTGACCACTTCGTCGCTGTCGTGCTTCCTTCAGAACCGCTCTACCGCTCTCATAACCCCACCAGTATAAGGCAGAGAATGGAACGTCTCGCCACAAAGTCAATCCCAAACCACGCCAGAGGGAAGTGTATCCGTGGGTGGCCACCAGCTCTCCAATTCCCTTCACCGTCTCCGAGAAGTGACCGCCCCCTGTTGTCTGACTTGCCTGCATACGAGTACGAAACATATCGATGGGACTGACGACTCCTGCTGCAAGTGTTCGTGCAAAAGATCCAGCTGCAAGTGGTGCCCAGTTGTCTGACATGTATTGCTTGATAGGACTTTGCTTGTTGAAACGCAGCCAATCGTAACCAGTGAAGTATATGATGTTTGCAGGCACCGTCATAACCAGGGTAGGAGACAAACCTCGCCATAGAGTTGTAAAACCTTCGTTTCGTGCAATCTTCCGCAGTCCATCAATCAATCCAAGGAAATTCTTCTTCTGTGTTTCTTCAACCGCACACTCGGCTCCAAGTCCAATATCCCTAGGCGCTACAAAACAGTACTCAACATTATTATTCGCAAAAAACACTTCTCGGCAACAAGCAGTCACCCCGAGGTTTGGAGGAGTCCTACTGAATGGACTAGGGGAGGAGGCGGCTGCCTTTTGGATCGCGGTAAGAGGCGATTGGACTGATTGTGATTGTAGGCGAACGCGAACGACATCGAGGGGTGTAGCTTGACTGTTGTCAGTTTCCGAAATCTTCACCTTCACCAACCGGACTTACCAAGTAGCGAAGTCAACAAACTACCAGACATAGCCGAGATCATCTTTTGCCCAGTGGTGATATCGTCCTCGATACTATTACTACCTCCCGTAATAGCTCCAGTCGATGGGAACCCTGGAATCGCATTGCCACCGTGCTGGTGGTGGACTCTGTCATGGCCTTGATCTCCCAAACTTCTGCCTCGGTCCGCACCGGTGGCGAGCTCCTTGTCCGAGGAGTCACCCTCCCAACTGCCAGGCATGTTGACGCGAGTTTGCTGTAATGCGCAGCAGAACGCGCGATGTATCCGAGCAAGTTGTGCTGTGAAGAAGGTTGAAGTTAATGCATTGCGAGAAGTTTGCACGAAGCTCGTGAAAGTGTCAATGATGTAGCCAAGTTTTTGTTGTTCCGACTCCGGAATTTAGCGGGAAAAGCCCGACGCTACCCTGGCCTGGCCCGAGCTCCACGCAGTTTTTAGCACCCCTCGGCTTGAAGATAAGGCCGTTATCAACATCGGACATAAGCGCCTAACGACGACAAACATCAATGAGTCAACTGCAATAATTTTTTTTTTTTTCATTTACCACAATACCTAAACCTTTCTCCAAGATTGTAAAACTTTCAGCATTATGGAAGAATCGAATCCAGAACTAGAATCCTTCCGCCAGCAATGGCGAGCAGAAGTGTCCGCAAAAGCAAAGGCAGATGGTGACAAGGCCCCGAAGTCCACAAAGACAGCACGCAGGCCGCCTCCAATCACAAGCCTGTCCTCCAGTATAGTTCCCAAACCGCCAATGGAGCACGAAGAAGAGGAACCTCGAACCTTCCCGAGCTTTTATGGAGCTGCTGCCACCGCCAGTGATCATGCCGAGAGTTCCAAATCAGGTGACAAGGAGCCACCATCTGCCTTGGAGCATTATGAAAAAGCGGTAGAGAGAGAAACCCAAGGAAGTTTGGGAGATAGTCTCGATCTCTACCGCAAAGCCTTCCGGGTAGGTGCTTGTCCTCTGCGGCGTTAATATGAGACAAGACTGACGGAAACCTCCAGATGGACCACCGCGTTGATCAGAAATACAAGAACAAGCATTTCCCGCCCTCCTATTTCTCTTCGAAAACTGCCAACCCAAATCCTTCTAACGCCTCTGTCACCGTGCCCAATACCGTTCACCACTCCCTAGGCGGGCCCCCACAATCTATCAAACAACTGATCGCGGGATTTGCTGGTCTGAAGATGGAACCTGCACCTCCCGCAATTGAAGGAATGCCTCCCCCGCCATGTCCCCTAGCAGAGCTGCCAGAAGAGATCATCGTTCACATACTCACTGAACTGGCTGTCAATGATGTTGCGTCATTTGTTCGGCTCGCCCAAGTCTGCAAACGGATGGCTTTCTTAGTTGCCACCGAGGAGCAAATATGGAAGCGAGTCTGCCGCGGCTCTGAAGTGGGATTTGGAGCTATGCACTACGATTGGCAGCGAGACGTGCTCGGAGGACCTTTGCGAGACGGAGCTGTGGAGTCCGAGGAATCTGATGAAGATGTTATAACACCTCTCAGCAAGGAAGCAGTGACAGATGCTCTTCTTAGTAGCGCCTATTGCTCTTCCTGGCACCTGATGTTCCGTCTACGACCAAGAGTTCGTTTCAATGGGTGCTACATTAGCACCGTCAACTACATGAGGCCTGGCCAGGCATCTCCATCTCAAGTTTCGTGGAATAGTCCAGTTCATATTGTGACTTACTACCGATATCTCCGCTTTTTTCGCGATGGCACAGTCATCAGTCTTTTGACAACAGATGAGCCTGCAGACGTTGTTCACTATCTCACCAAAGAGAATCAAGAGACTCATCGCAATGGTGCTCAGCCTCACCTACCGTCAATTGTGATGCAGAACGCATTGCGAGGACGATGGCGTCTATCGACAGCGCTTGACAATCCATTGGCGGATCTAAAAGACGCTGAAGGCGACCTTTTCGTCGAGACCGAAGGCGCGAGTGCGAAGTACATGTATCGGATGAAGTTGTCATTGAGGACTGCTGGAAAGGGAGCCAAGAATAACAAGCTGGTTTGGCAAGGCTTTTGGAATTACAACCTGCTTACAGATGACTCGGGAGAGTTCACGCTCAGGAACGACAAGGCGTTCTTCTGGAGCCGTGTGAAAAGCTATGGAGATGGAGCATAATGCTTTCGTCTTCCTGCACTAGTCTGACTGACAAAAATGAGATTCTTCCTACTGTATACATCTGAGACCGCTGTTCGCCCTAATTGAACATTTCTCGGCCTTGGAGAGTAGTGCATGACTTTGTCGCCCCACGTCAGACGCGGCACTGTCCGAGTTCGGCCACAAATTTCTGGAAAGCAAGCAAGTCCTCAGACTCCACCTTCTCCCCCTGTGCGTCAACTCTTTTTGGATTTAACAGCAGAGGGAGACCCTTCTTATAGACTTCTCCCATCCGGAATCCGACATGCCCATTCTCAAGCTGCTCCGATACTAGCTAATCCTGGATACTCGCCATTGCGGTCAAGGGCACATCAATCCGGGGCTTGGACACATCAACACATTTTTTGATAATGTGCTTAAGCGGTCGCCTTTCCGCAATCTCAATCAAGACCGTTCCCAGCGAGTATAGGTCTATATACATGGCGTAAGATGACGATGGCTCGCCAAGAGCGTGCGAATGTCTGTGTACGTTAAGCAGCGGTTCCTCAAAAGCCTAGTCACTGATCTCGAGTGAGAAATTTGCTCTGGAGAATGTGAAACCAGTCAATAATGGCCTGTTCAACTGATTAGACGGACTTGGATCGACCAGTGGGCTCGCATTTGGGAAGAAAAGTATGTTCTCGGAACGGATATTCTTGTGCAACCAGCCTGCTGTGTGGACTGTCTAGCTCGTCTTGCAGATATCGTGGGCAAGTTTTAGTCTGGTTGTCACGCTGGGAGTGTTAAAATATGAGTCACGAAATATATCTTGAAGGGATTGCGGTTCTGTTAGACAGGCCTCTTCACCTGAAACATAGGATCCAGCCGGATACTTGTAGACGAAAGCGAACTCATCCTGGTCTTCGAGGAATCCAAGGCATCTTAGCGTCAGGAAGGAAAAATCTTTAGGTTGAGACATCAAAGTTGCAAGATTCTGAGCCGGACTCTCAGCTTGACTTTCATCCTTGGGAGAAATTTCTTGTACTCGACAAGTATTGGTTTTCCAGCGTATGTCGCCATGTAGACACCGCTGCTTTGGCGTGCCTCATCCCCACGACGGAGAAGACTTCTGTGCAGTGCTCAGGTATGCCCGACGAGGCCTGGGTGACTGGTTGAGGTTCGGAGTAGCTCTGAACGTTGGAACTCTCATCCTCCGCAGGCAATTGCTCGCGTATGACTTTCAACCAGCGGCTACAGCAAGAGAATTTTGACCCGTTTGGCAGCTCTGGCTTGCTTGAACACCTCTCAATGCATCAAGATCTGAACTCAGCTTGACCAAAGCTGACAACGTGCTCCCCATTTGTTTTGAGAGTTCCAGCTGTCGGACTGGCTCCAGGAGATCCCAAAGCGCATCAATGATGGCTCCGAGGTCTTTCACCAATGTCTCAAATTTGGTTTTGTCAATAGCGGCCCACCAGAGACGTTTTGGGAGAGAATTCTGGCGCTGAATGAGCTTTCCTCGTGCGAGAATCTCCCCTCTTCTCTCATCAGAGACCGCTTTATGAGCACGTTCTTTCCAACCGGCTAAGTGTCCTCACCCGGTGCCAGATTCGAAGGCGGCAATGATAGTAGCTCGAGTTTGTAACACTCCTTGAGTTTGCTTTTGTCCAGCCTATCCTACAACTGTACCATGAGCTCTTCTGCCAGAGCTCGGCTTAGTCGGGGGATCAACTTGGGCTCGGATAAGTTCAATCCGACGTTCTCGGCCCATTGTAAGAAGCGGTACTCCTCTACGCAGAGCATAGTTTGCAGGAATGAGGCATCTTTGCCAAAATTATGAGCTGTGGAGAGGATGACGAAGCCTTGCACGCAGCCAGCGAAAACTTGGAAAGAGAGACCTGCGACGGACAATGCTATACCGCTGCTGAGACCGGATCCATAGCCGCGAGTAGTCACAGACAGAACCGACAACCGATATTCTAAGGAGTTGTCTCATATGAAGGGTCAAAGTGAAGTCAACGATTCTCGATTTGGACATGTGCAGGAAGAGGCTGAATCGTAGTCATCCTGGATCTCTTGGCATGGGCTGAGGAGAGACCACATAAGAGGGTAGTTCGGAGCTGAATGCACGCCAAGAAAAAGCAAAATGAACAGCGTCAGTCAACACCGAAATGTGTACTTGTGTTGCAACAACAGAGCATCTCAACTCTCACAACATTTCAATTGACGAATATACGTCAATTCCTCATTCTCAAAATGCGGAATTAGGGGCTTCGTCAATCTAGGGTGAATCCGCCAATGTCCGGAGGGCATAGTTTGGCTTGAATCGCCTGACAGTTGCCAACAATGTCGTCCTTCTCAGGAAGGGAAGTAATTTCTGATGTTGTTTCCGAAGAAACGAATCCGGCTGTCTTTCTGCAAGAGGTTGTTTTCGTGCCTCATGTCTTCGATTTCATTACTATCGCAAAGCAGTCACTCCCTCGCGTGGCTAAATCCCTTCCACCGCTATTCCTCCAGCCTCAAGCTGCCGATCAATCAACTCTGATTCGGGCCGGAGCCTCATTTTCGGTCTTCAGACGTACGCTGCCTACTTCTTGGGGGTGGTCAGAGACACGAAACCTCCACGGACTTATCATCACGAGTCACACTCCTTTCAAAGACCGACACAAATATATCGTGTAAAAAGTGGCCCGTGTTGCTTTCACTAATGTGGGCCAGCCCACCCCAGAGACGCGACATGCTATGAGGGCAAGCATTGATGGAATTGTACGCTTTGGCCCACCCTCCACTCCGAGATCATCCCAACCTCGTCAACTTTCTTAGTCTAGCGTTGGGATCTAACTCTTTTGACCTGTCTCATCGACTCCCTATATTGATAGTAGAATATGCTGAGCACGGCAATCTGGCTCAACTCCAACAAAGAGAGCACTTGCACCCATCAACCAGAGGTTCACTCGCACTCGACATAGGTGAAGGCGTCAAGATAATTCACACATGTGGCATTATCCACGGTGATGTGTATCTGGAAACATTATGATCTTCTCACATCCCGAAAAGAAGTAATCTTACATCGCAAAGGTGGCGGATTTCGGTTTCTCTCTGGTGGGAGAAGCAACGAACGCAGAGGTCCCACTTGAGGGAACTCGACCTTGGAAAACACCACAGGCTAAGTCTCGTGTGCCGAAAGCTCTTCTCAAAGCGACAGATATCTACTACTACGGTCTTTTACTCTGGCGATTGGGAACCGATGGAAAGACCCGTTCCGATTTTGGGCGCCGTCAGACCTTAAAGGAGACGCCTATTATCAGAAATTGGAGAGGCTGAAAGACCAGGATGATATTTTCAAGAGCACCGCGCTCGAGAAATGGTTCATCATGTGGGCCCTTAACTCGTAAAAGGCAGAGACAGTCGATTTGGCCCCGGAAAAAATTGTTCACTTACTCGGAAACCTTCACCAAGTTCCGAGCGAAGTTAGTTCCTCTCAGAATGCCTCTGAGAATTTCGATGAGATCTTTCCAACTTTGTTACTCTGCTTGCGAATGGGTATGAAGGCCTCTCTTCCACTGGAACAAGTCTTTCAACTTCTCATGAAGTGGGCACAAAGCTACTATGTAAGTAGGGTGCTATTTTCTCAGCCCTTGAAAGTGCTCTTCTGGAATCTGTCGTCTTGATGCAATAAAAGAGCGCGTATCTCTCAATGTGCCGTTTTAAGTAAAGGATGACTTGAGTCTGTCAATAAGCAGCTTCAAAGGCCGCATCATTTTTAACTCCTGATTAGAAATTTTCTACCGAAAGTACCTAGCGTCTGTCAAATCTTGCACCACAACCTTTCATGGTGTCTTATGAGATATCTCAAGCCAGCTGTTCAAAGATTCATTTTCCAAGCGTTTCTGTCCAAAGTAAAATTAAACGCTCTCTCAACCTAATCAATCCTCCTGATTGTTTCATTCTTGCTTCATACTACGTCAATGCTTGTGGCACAAGCTTGAAATACCAGGAAGTTATGCAGTTATCGTCAAGGAAAGGATCCGATCACTGGCCTTCTCGAGCATATGCCTGTCGCATCTGTAAGTCGTTGGATTCCGGATTTGTTCCAGGCGATGACTTTGTGTCCAATCTCTTCGAGTCAGCTTTGGCAGGCTCAAGAATGGCGTTATACGATCTCAAAGATGTGGCGCCTGAAAAATATTCTAAAGCTAAGGCTCTTCTACGCTACACTCTTGCTGGAGTTGGCACCAATTTCAATCTCAACGATCAACTTCTTGGCGGCTCTAACTGTATGCAATGGGTGAGAACTCTCGAGAAACCGGAGATCCTATTCCAGAATTTCTCGAACCTAAAGGCAATAGCAGATTACACTGTCAATAAGCGTGGCGATAGAGTCCTACACATTGCTGCCAATTCAGGCATGTTCCGGGCAATCGAGGGCCTTCTGAATGCTTTCCCGGTATTGGTGGTCAATCAACTCAACAACTTGGGAGAAACCCCGTTACTCTGCACATGTAGGCCTGGACAGACTGAGACTGTCCATAAAATTCTTAAGCTTGGTGTAGACGCTTCTATAGTTAGCCCACATAAAGAATCGTGTCTGTATTGGCTCGTGTCTTTTGAGGACGAAACTGTCGAAGCAATTGGCAAGGGCTTGATCAAAGCTGAAGCGTCGCTGAGAATCTGTACGACCGTGAGAATCTCATATTCCGTA
The DNA here is from genome assembly GCA_001625345.1 of Cairneyella variabilis. Classification (NCBI taxonomy): domain Eukaryota; kingdom Fungi; phylum Ascomycota; class Leotiomycetes; order Helotiales; genus Cairneyella; species Cairneyella variabilis. The sequence goes on along the minus strand of AYLM01000086.1, from coordinate 18,895 downwards.
TTTCCCGGTACCATTGATGTCGATTTTCAGCTTCCCGGGCCACCTTTGACATGGGCTGTGCACCACAATCGACCACGCATTGTCAAGCTGCTCCTTGAAGAAAGTCAAGATGTCTCGATATGTATTGAGGATTCGGGTGGCATCTCCGATGTTGGTTCACCAGCACAGACTGCTGCTGCATATCACCATGTGGAATGCTTGCAGCTCATGGTGGAGGCCATGAAGAGAGCACACTTCGGCTTCACCTATGGCCCTCTAATATTCTCAGCTATGACCACAACTAACACGTTTTCCTCAATTCTTCGTCATGGTCCACAGTACAAGGAAAGGGTCTGGAGTACCTTTGACTGCCTTCTTCTCGAGTCGAGATCTGCCTCTTTCCTAACCAGCATCGGCGGCTTTGGCCTGAACCTGCTCTTGGCTGCGGTACCCCGGGAGTCATGATCTTGTCATTGAGTATCTTCTCTCCCCACGCCTTCAAGAACTACTAGGACCTCTTAGAAATGAGGACCGGGTCGCGTATCATCCACAAGGATATCAATCGAGCTTGCGGTGTTGACAAGTATTTCCCGGTGCTGGAGGCTACTAGATGGAACCGTCGGCACATATTCGATCTTCTGGTGTCTCAAGGCGCGGATGTCAAGGCTAATGCAAAGAATCCATTCACACGAAACGATATCAACTGGACCGGCCTGCATATTCAGGCCGGCCATAGCACGGACACTTCTCTTGCCAGAGTACTTGTGAATGCAGGGATCCCAGTTGATGGCAATCTTGAACGGCCATTCTAATCCCAAACTGCACCACTTGAAAGTCCAAGCACCACCTCAGCTCTCAACATGCAAACGAACAGCAACGCCTCTGCAGTCAACATGCGGGCTTCAAATGTGAACGCTGGAAGCGTGATTGATTCTCTGGAGGCTTAGGATGTCTCGAAAGATGTCTTCTCCAGGCTGAGAGTTTTCTCAGAAGAACGCATTACCAGAGTTTGCCTCGTTGCTGTACAGAACAATGCCTGCAAGTTGGCCGAGGCTCTTCTGGATCTAGGGCAGACATCAATAGCTCGTGTTTGAGCGCTGGCTTGATCACCTTAGGTCACTCAGCTACAGTCCTTGGCCAAATTATTGCAGACTCTGCACAGCACTCACTGTCGCGTATTCAGTACCTCCTGCAGCAATGTAGCTGGCACAACGATGTGGATTTCATCGTAGAGCGAGCACGCGATCTGAGTGCATTGCATCGTGTTGCATGGGCAAATAACGGTGTCTGCCATCGATCCTCAGATGAATCGGACAATAAGAGGGTCTCTCGAGATGAGTACGATATGCTCGTCAATAGAGATGTCATGGCTGAGCTTCTGCAGAAGTGGAATAAGCCTGAGCATCTGAACCTCAAGAGCGAAATACTTGGAAAGACGGCATTACATCTGGCAGTTGATGCTGGGAATGTTCAAGCAGTAACTTTGCTACTTGATCGAAGGATTGATGCTACTATTGTGGATGACCTTGGACTTGCGCCATTAGCTCTTGCTGAAGCGCTGGCGACTGATTCTGAGAGGAAGGCTGGTAGAGAGGAAGGCTGGTAGCAAGGAAGATCTCATGATCATCGTCTCGCTTCTGAAGGATACAACAAGCCTCATGATCAGACGTGTGGTAAGAATGCATCTGAACTAGCGCATGTCACTTCAGAAATTTCTACGTCAAGTGTTCCGATGACGAGTAACTCCACGATTGTATTCACGTCGGGCAGCAGTGCAGATTTGTTGGAGTAGAATAATACCAGACAAGGCCAGACATTGCCCTGGATTGTCTTACAGGGCGTCACCATGAGGATCTTACTACTAAAAATACTGTTTGCAAGATGTTGCGTGGTCACAGAAGTGCCGCGTGAACTAGGGTGCCTTGTGTTGCCAGCTGGTCGATACATGCAGCATGCATTGTAACAGCAAGACTATGGAAGCGGCCAAGTACAATCAATCTGTTTCACTCTCATCGGGAGATCAAGGTGGTCATATCAAGCTACGTAACGAAACTGGGTTAGAAAGAGCAGTGTTCAGGTTGGGCGCCAAGTGTCTCGGTTAGCGAAAGGGGGGTGAGTTTATGTGTAATGCGATTTAGCCTTGGGCATCAGGCCTCAAGCCACTCATGTCAAACTTGCAGCTCTATAACACTTGTATCTGATTGCAGAGAGCAGCATATTGCAGCATTGCGTTTGCATTGCAGAGTTGACAGATCGGAAGGCACTATTCGAAAAAAGAATTTGAGGTAGCTGTCGGGCGTCGACGTTACTTTCGCCCCGAAAATGAGTTTCCCGACTTTATGCAATTTTCCATAGCAAGCCTCTTTCAGCGGTGAATGATGTTTTACAGTGTGGATGGCAGGTGGCTTTGTGCAGCTGCTACTCGCTCCTAATAGGCTGGAAGCTTTCCCGTGAGAAACAAGCGGGTGTGGAGGCGGAGAGCTCTATTGGCTCGATTTCTGGGTTGGAGGCTCAAGTGAACTTGACGGGCATGAAATTTTTGTGCGATTGGGAAGCTCGTTTGAGTGAAGGGTCTGGAGGTGTGAGGAGTCAGAGATCGATAGGTTCTAAAACGTTAATCACAAGGCTCGAGCTGTCTGACGGGCGAAGCCGTGCTCAAGTAGAATGGAGACACGCCCATCTACAGCGAGGCGTCCAGATTGCCTTATAGGCAGCTGCCAGCCTCACACCCAAATTCTTTACCGAGCTCAGAGAGCCTCGCCGCGGGCCGATATATCATGTTAGGCTTTTTCCCAACTCGTGGCTCCAAGAATTCTTCCCGAGCCAAGCTTCCGGAAACAGATCCATCATTTCTTGCATACCGCCTCGAAGTACCTGCGTCACAAAATGACCTCTAGTGGCTCGGGTGGCTACTCTTGGGATACAATCCCAGCTTATCGATTGACCAAAGAGATCGTGGATGAATTTCTTCAGAGCCTTTTCGGATATTACAACTTTTACACGCAAGTCAGTCGTCCTTTACAGGCTCAATTGATACCCACTCGCAATGTACTAATCTCATTACTTAGCTCTCAAATGATCATTACCAATTCTGGATCCCAGCACGATTGACTGAGGTGATTTTCTCTTAATCGCATGTTGGGGGAGATTTTCGGTATGTTTGGGGGCGGGGCTCACCAACCCGTGTAGGAACAACGCACTGGGCTCTTGGACAAAAGAATACCAGATCCTCAAAGATAGTTGAAACGGGTGTATTCGGATCAGTCTAAGCCTCGGCCACAACAGGTTGGGTCTCCATGGAGTTTCAGGGCGACGTGGCGTCGGCTTTTAATTGGAGTCGGGCGCAGGAACTTGAGGAATGGCAAGTTGGGCTCAGCTTTGAAGGTGAGAATTGAATGAAAGGGTTGCTTCGTTTTCTTTTGAATGTCATCTGGCGATAGCGCAGAGTGCTTTGAGTGGTACGTTCTCTAGGAAGCCAAACAGAAAGCCTGAACTCAGCCACGCGGAAGTCCTATTCGGTGTGTCAGGAGCCTCATCATAATCTTTGGATAAGTAGAAAATGAATGATGAATCTTCTTTTTTGGCATGAGTTCTATCGAGCTGCTCAACTGACGCCAATTGTGGGTCACGAATCCTTCACAAAGTTGTGGCTATGTCAACCGACTCCGATGCGGACTTGCTCCAGAAGTCGTGTCTGGAGGCCTTGAAGTTTCCGAAAAACGTGGTTCGTACTGCAACACCACAACATCATGTGAATGCGTACTTTGATCGATTGGAAGGTCAAGCATCACGCCTATTTTGCCAAGATGGCAGAGCTTCTGTGAACATCTGGGAGTATGACGATAAAGCCAAAGGTATGGTTTCCCAAAATAGTTTATTCATGAGTGTCTCACGAATGACAGAATTTTACCCAACTTGCGCCTCAAGTATCCATGAACTGAAGGGGAGACTTGAAGGACGAGTCTTATACAGCCATGATGATCCAAGGTGCAGGTTTTTGTGAGTGTGCGGACATTACGACCTCAAATAGCAATAGAGTACGACGATTTACGCTAATATTTTTGTAATCTTAGATTCATAAGTGCCCCTCATTCAAGAGCACGCCTATGGATCAGTCGTGAGATGATGGTTGCTGCTCTCTCTCATCATCAAGTCATGCCTTCTTTTTTGGATTTTGTTTTTCCCTTTGGCGATCAAGAGTACCCGGAAGACTTTTACTTCAGTGGTTTTCGGGAAGAAACAACATTGCTATCATTTACAGGCGGGCTGATAGTACAACAACTCGGCCGGTCGGGTCACGAGATACGTTTGTGCTACAATTTAAAATCTGTGGAGGTTTTAGAAATCAGTCCAAAGTGGCCGTGGGCAATCCGCCAAGCCGCTCTTTACCATTCTTTTGATTTAGAGACCGGAAAGTCATTCTGGATCGTCTTGAAAGGCAATCACATCATCAGAAAGAGAATTGAAGTGGCAACTGCCACGACAGTGGGTCATGGAAATGACCAAAACTCTACTGGCTCAACAACTGCAAATGCCTTCGCATCCACGCTGGCTGTACATCTGATCTTGTGTGATTGGTGCGATGAGGAATGGCGCTGGTATTTGAACTTTCTGGAGCGCAGATTTCATGATGCCACCAGAGGATTCCTGGCAAAGCGTATCGAGAAAGCGCCCAGTCTGCTTGACGGGCCGATCCATTTCGAGAGATCGGCTCCTTCATCGCCAACCTTCCTGCGATCACTTTCAGGCTTGACAAGGAAGACTTTTGGGACTTTTTCGTCTCGTACAAAAACTACATCAGACTTAGAGAAGCAAGCATTCAAGACTCCATTTCCACTCCCGTCTTCTCCCCCACGGACTCCACAGCCACCGGCAGTACTTCCTCCGCAAATGCCTGGAGCTATCCCGAACGAGAACAAAATTGTTGAGGACGATGAAATGACCTTCTGGAATCTTCAGCAGATTCAGCATCTTGAAGAGAAGGCCAATGAAGTTTCACCAGTACTTGAAGCCAACATTGATATCCTCATGGAATTGAATGAGCATTACCGCTCGGTGCTAAGCTCTGACAACTGTCCAACCGAGCTGAAGTCGGGTTGCAGCAAAGAAGTTTTGCGTTTTGAGAAGCGCATTGCAAATATCGTCACCGATCTTCAAAGACAGCGGTCAAGGACGCATATACTACAACGTCTCCTGCGCGATCGGAAAGACTTGGTAAATCTCATCATCTGAGCTAGTGAGACATACTAATTCGCGACATCCAGCTTTACGGGATCTTGAATAAAAGTGCGATAGAAGCAAACAAGATGCTGGCAAAGCAAGCGCAAATCTCAACGAAGAGAATGGAGATGTTGACTGTGTCTATGCATGAGATTGCCGAGAAGACCAAGGAGGAGACCGTCTCTATGGAAATTATCACGGTAGTCACATTATTCTTCCTTCCAGGAACCTTCATCTCAGTAAGTTTTTAGATAATTTCAGAATCCTTTCCAGGTGCTCACTACTCGCAAAGAAGCAGCCGACTCGAAACTGACCATAGAACCAGACAATAATGAGCACGGATATTCTTAAATTTACTGATAACTCAGAGGACTTTCAAAGCAATGCCTTGCTGAGATATCTTGAGATTACAATTCCAATCATGGTCTTGACCTTTAGTGCTTGGAGGTTGATGTATGTGGTCAGAAAGAAGAGACAGCAGCAAGCGAACGAGTTGAGAATCGCGCTTCGGGAAAATTCAAACTAATTACTGTAAGGAATTGAAGGCTTCGGTGAATTTGGGTTAAAACTTTGCTCCAGTACTGGGCATATATCTCGACATCTCATTGAAAAATGAATTTATCTTTTCCACAACATTCATCCAGATGGAAATGTTCCATATTGTGCTATAGTATGCTGCGAATGCTTGGGGAATTTCATTGTAATACTCTAAAAAAGTTGTGCAGCCTGACTTAAAGAGGTACTATTGCCTGCTAGAAATTCAAACCCCGAAGCATCAAATCGCGGTAGATACTTGTAATACCTACTAGGAATCGAAGGGAGTAAGGCTTCGAGGCTTGGCAACTTGAATAACATGAAGTCCCGGTTTCGAAATTATCCGAAGATTGAGAAGTGGTTTTGAAATTTATGGGATAGTTGACGCAGTCTTCAAGTCAAGGAACCGACGCGAGGAGGCTGCAACTCTTCCGTGATAGTTCGCAATTGATTTCGTTGAGTGAAAATCCGCCCACGCGAAATGCCTTTCTGCAAATGGTAAGAATGGCTCACTGGCGTACCTTGTGGAGGAGGCCCCGTGCATTGCCACCTACATGCAAGGGATAATGACGCAAGCAGACTTGTGATGCAGTAAATAGCGAAGACAGTAGAAAGCCTGCTGGGGTACCTACTGCTGTACAGCCTCCATAAATTGATCACTAGATTCACGTGTGGCGTCAACATCCCCTCTGGATGGCTTGTCTGCGCCTTATCGACACAGCAGATTTGCGACCCATAAGCCTTCTTTTGGCGGGTGGTGCAGATTCTTAAGTGCGACACCTCTCGATACTATTGTGCATCATATTTTGCACAAGTCCTAATATCCTCTGTATATTCCGCATCTGAGCAGCGCTCATGTCTTACCCGCTTGAGTCTCGCTGAGCATTGCGAACCCCAGGTGGAGTTCACAGCCTCGTCGCCATGATCTCACAAGAGCAGCCGAGCTACGAGAAATGTATACAATCGTTTCGCACCTTCATCGATCGAAATTATAACTACGAAGTCATCGAGATCGATCCTACCGCCACTGACTCTACACGCCTGGAATACGCTTCTATAGACAAAATTAGAGAGTATCTCGAAAACGACAAGCAACACAATTTGAAAGAAATAATAAAGGCATTGTTCAATGGCGATTTAGAAATTCATCCAGATGAGATTCTCCGTAGCCACCTCGCGGTCTTCTGCATTCTTCTCAACATTGATAAGGGGCCATGGATGAAGTACTTTCGACTCCATCGCGCCCTGGACGACCACCACCTTCCATTTGATCCTGCGAGACCTCCGCCGAAGTGGCCTGCAGAGAATGGAGACTCTGATTTTCTGGAAAAGTTTTGCGCAGAGCAATGGAAATTCTGCGTCCCAGAAATGCGTGCGCCATTCATCGACCAGCAATTTGATCCAGCCTGTATTCTTCCGATCATTGGCAAATGGCCCCTCAAACGTGGGGGCAGTGCTGCTCTATGTGAGATCAAGATCGACCCAGCATACAATGGGCTGATTAACGAGACTGCCAAATTGGTAAGGAACCTTTGTTTGCAGGAGCTTGTCAATTGCAGGAAGTTTCTGCGTGTTAATGAGTACTAGAAATTGGGAGATCTTGCAGACACCTTCGTCTTGAAGACTTACTTCACCAAAGAAGCTGAAACATATTACAACAACGAGGTCAGAGCTTTTCGAGAACTCGAATCGAATCCGAATATCATCGGCTTCTATGGCAGCTTCACCAGAGGCGATACATATAACATCATACTCGAATTCGCGGACAAAGGGAACTTGGGAGAGTATTTCAAGAACCAGCAACCACCGACCGATGGTAGGGAAATCATACAATTTTGGGAAGGTTTGTTCAAGATAATCGCAGCACTACAAGACATACACGGAACAGAGCCCCTAGAGGGAGAGCAAGGCCCTCGTATATTTCAAGGGTGGGTATTATACTGGATACTCTCTCTTGATCTCTGCTAAAACTTTTCAGCTGGCACCGAGACGTGAAGCCCGATAATGTTTTGGTAGTGAGCCATGGCGGAAGCGACCCCACGAAATGGCAGATGAAGCTCGCGGACCTTGGCATTAGCTACTTCAAACGTACACCACCAGGTCCACGACATTCTAGAGGAGGATCAACGACAAATGATGGACATGGTACTCGCACATATGGTTTGCAGACTTATCTTGACTCAAAAAAACCTACCACTGACAATCACAGGTCCGCCTGAAGCCTACCGCCACGACGTTTTCGCCGCCAACGCGAAGCTCTCCGTCGGCCAGAATGTTGATATCTGGTCCCTAGGTTGTATATTCAGCGAGGCTGCAAGATGGATGAAGGATTCATACCCCGGGATAGAGCTTTATCGAAAGGAGCGATGTGCGGAGACAAGCCGAATCGCAGACTTTCAAGACGCGGACTGCTTCCATAACGGGGAGAAGGTCCTCGATGCCGTTCGTGAATCGCACAGGAAGTCAACGAGGAGTCTGCGAACAGAAGACTTCATAACCAAGAGGGTGGTGGATCTGATGATTGGGGAGATGCTCGACGTTCCATTGGCTCGACCTATGGCTTCGCAACTCTGGTTCAAATCCCTTCGAATCGTTGCAGACGCAAAGGCGGATCTCCATGCCTATTACGCGTCTTCCTATCCCAGCCATGCGCCGTCATCCAGTCATAAGCGGGCCAGTGTGGATGGAAGACCGCCTTCGCCTCCTTTCAAACCATACTTCGAAGGCAGCGCGAAATCGCAGAAAATACCGCAAGGTCTGGGAATCGACAGCGGCAGCATCTTAAGCAAAGAAGTGCCGGCGCCATCCTTCAATCCCAATCTCAACAAAATACCTTCGCCTGAGCCTCCTCCTGTAAATTGGACAATTGCCGAAGCATTGGATTGGAGACAGGGCAGGAAAGATTCGAAAATTCACGAAGCGATGCTCAATCCTGAACTACAGGATAGGCTTAAGGATCGCGACCATGTAAGTAAGCAAACTTGATTATTTTGATGTCACTAATTTCATATTCTAGGTCTTCCTCATTGATGATTCTAGAGACATGGGCCAGCACTGGAAGGATGTAATAAAGACCATCACGGCGTTATCATATATTGTCAAAAATCCGGGTCCCAATGGTATTGATCTTCACTTCGCTGGATCTAGGGACTCGAAGACCTACAAACGTACTAAATGGCTAATCGAGGCCGTCAAGGGCAAAGAAAGGTCTCTGAGAGGGGTGACTGATATGAGCATGAAAATGACCCAGATTCTTGGAGACTATCATGACAGATTATCAAATCCTCAGCGGCCAAAGCCCCTATTCAGCTTGTCCGGAAAAGGAGGCCCAGTCCGTCCTATGAACTTGTATATACTCACGAATGGTCTCTGGGAGGCTCGCTGCGATGCGGCCGCGCCGATTCGAAGTCTTGTCGATAAACTTGTTGCACTTGGCAGGGGCAGACAACAGGTCGGGATCGAATTCATCAGTTACGGAGAGGATCCTGGTGGCTTGGCACGTCTTGATCACTTGGACTCCGGGCTAGAGTTTGCTTTGTATGTTCCGCACTCGAAAGTTTTGCTAAGACTTACTGACCTGTGTGGATCATAGGGACATCGTGGACCATGAACCTTGGACCGGAAATGTCTGGAAGATGTTTCTTGGCTCTACCAATGATACTTACGACGGTGTCAACGAAATAGACAAACGAAGGCGCGCTCCCACCGAGTATAATGGCGTGAGCCCCATGTCACCTGCGAAAGACCTCGAATCAGAATACGTCAACGACAACCATGTATTTCAGGCTGGTGTTCTGTCCCGTTAAATCATTCGTTTTCCGTTTCTTCTATATGCTATACATTTCTGCGGCGTTTGGAGACCTTTTGTTTCTAAGATACCCATCTGCGCATTGCTGTCTAAGCGGACATATTTCGTGCACTTCTTTTCCTTTCATACGTTGTTGCTATAGACAGCATTGCATCTTCAGTATTTATGCGTATTATTGGCATAGCCGTCCCTTCAGTCATTTTATAATATAGAGGCCCATATTCTGTCGTACTTTACATCTTTTGGGCATGGATCATATGTGGGCGTACCTGTGATCTTGGACATTGAATGACTTTGTGAACATGAGGGAGCATTCGCATCCGAACTGCATTCAGAACGTCTACAGGCTCCTGGCAGCTGGAGCCCTGGTATTTCTCCCCTGGGAAATGTTTACAACAACCGATTCATGGTGGCAGTTATCTTCGACGTCTCACCTAGGTTACAATCTATACTTTGCCACCTACATAAACACCAGTCCGATGACTAGATTTGTTCATTGCCTTCTGGGACGGGCAACATCGAAAGAATAGTTGCAGTGCCATTCTAGATATATAGAGAGCACCAGTCGAAATAGACCCTAGATTCTAGAGAAATACACATGTATATACCGTACACTCGATGTCTGACACTCTTGAATTTGTGAGAAAGCATTGACAAGGGTCTTTTCGGAATGTTCACTAGTCTAGTTACCGGATGTCTCCTCTCCGACGTAGAGCAATTCATGAGGAATGTTGACTTGCCAGTAGGTATTAAAGGATTTATAATTGACCATCATCCTCACTTTGCAGCTCGCATCTCGCGAGAATACTTTTCCAGCCATACCTAATAGCCGAAGCGCCGATCACGTGGTACTGATTGATGCTGTCCCGTCTAAGGAAGCTCGCTGTGGTCTTTCCCAGGAGCTTCTCAAAGTTTCAAGAATCATGATCGAGGATATAAATCCTTGATGTTCCTCTGATCCCTCTCTCTTTTCCCTGCTCCTGCCCGCTAAATATATCTTGCCCCTTTCCAGTCCATGGGACTCGGTATCGGAAAATCTGTCAGTCCGCTATCGAGGGGCTCGAGAGGCTGAAACACGTCAACTTGAAACATTTCAACATCGCCGTCACAACCTTTCATCTCCGCCGCTCTCACTCTGCTGGACTTCAGATCTCATGGCTCTGATCGGAGTCTTTTAATCTGATGTTTATATGTAACAATAAATCTCATGTAAGTTAGTAGGAACCACGCCTGCGCGGGAAACCGTCCATCGTACGACATGCAGATTGAAGGGGGGGAATACCGAGGAAGAGGTCAGAGCAGCGCGATCTGACGCAGCTCCTGTATCACGGTCCCCTCTTCCCGGAGGCATACTATCTTCCAACCACTCGATAACCATAATGACTGTTGAAAACGGGCGGCATTGGATGGGTATCCTAGCAGCGATCACACTTCTCGCCTCAGAGAACAGACGCCCATCACCTCGGAACTCTATCCAGAGTGCCAGTGGCGACCTCTCACTGACTTTAATATGCTCTGACACTCCGTCCCATCCCTCCTGGAACCGAAAAATGGACACGTTGTGCATCGCTCCTGCATCACATCACGAACTAAACATGCTGTGAACGGACGCCACTACAGCTGAGCTGATGAACCAGGAATAATGAAAATCTTCTACTGTGGGAGAACATAAATCCACATTGATGTCCCTTTCAAGAATCCCGCTCCAGCAAGTCTTTCGTTCAGGTACCAAGCCGGACCCTAAACCGGCCAAACTCGACACCAGTGTTCGACGATCCAACTCCAGCTCCAGCTCAGGGTCGAAGGAGTCTTCGTCGTTCTCACCGACCCGTCCGTCACCGACGGATTTCTCTCCCCTATCTTCGGTGTCTGGTTCGCCGCCGCCTCCACTCTCGCGATCCGAATATAAGGAGGGTATTCGCCGCGCAGCCAATCTTGTCTCGGCCGCCAGCGCTTTCAGCAGACTCACCACCTTCAGCAGCGGAAGCAGCAAACTTGACTCTTTCGGAGGCAGACTTGACACCTTCGGCATGTCTTCCGCAAATCAAAATGGACCGCCGGTGATCCGCGGGACACGTACTCCGCAGATGCTAGAGTATGAGCGGCAGGCAGAAGAGAGAGCCAGAGAGCAGGATCGGATGCAGGAGGAGAGAGACAGGATGCTGGACCTGGAGCTGAAGATGCAGAGAGAGCGAGAACGGATTGCGCAAGAGGAGTATGAAATGAGGCAATACTACGAAGCAGAGGCATTGAAACATGCCGAGGAGATGAGATTACACCAAGAAGGTATGATTTTACCCAGTCCGATGAAATGATGTTTCAAGGCTAACACTCCAAACGAAGAGGTCCGAAGGCATCAAGAACGCGTACGGGAACATGAGCGCCGAATTCGTGACCACGAAGCCAGCTCTGAAGCGTTCGCAAAAGTCATAGCGATGCCTGCGAAACCCGGTCGGGATAGGCAAATATCAATCATGAACCTCGGACAAGATGGAGGTCGAGGTCGGAACGGGAGCTTGGGCAACGGCACGAATGGCACTAATGGTGCCTGAAAGATTTGAGCTCCCAAGGTTTATCCAGTGATCAAATTCTCAAGTTAGGATGCTTCGAGCAGCGACGCTCCGAGTCCTGCCACCGGATACAATTTAGCGATTTCAGCCTCAGACAACGTTGAGCCAGGCCTCGATAGACTCTTGAATGATCTCCCTTCAGACCACTCGAGTTTGGAAGTTATGACATTACGAGGTGTTGAGGAGTTTGGAAAGATACCATTGAGCAGAGAGTCTCGGCCGGGATGCCGTTCAAGCTCAAAATGTGAGTGCAGTGGAGGCTCTGGGCCAAGTCCCAAGCCACTTGAATTTGGAGGACAAGGGAAATGGAAAGCCTCAACCACGAATATGGTGCAGACAATGTGTACTCCCATTAGCTCGTGTAATGTTTAGTAATGATCATGGATGAAATATTTGTGGTTTACAGAAAGTGCTTCTTTACAAAGCTTGCCTGGTCTCCTCATTTATAGTTTGGTTCTCTTCGACTTCATCAGCGTGGGTTCCATATCGAGTGAGTAGCACATGCGTACCAGAGCCTGACATCAATACTGATTTTTTAGAATGAGGCGCTCTCAAGTAGCTTACCACATCAATCAGCGAGCTCTGGTAGACAGTCCGAAGTCACCGATAAGCAAATCCGTCCCTCGATCTTAAATCTCCCCAGGTCCGTCAGCCTACTCGGCTTCAAGTTTTTCACTCTAGAATTTCCACAGTTCTTACATTATCCTCTCTCAAACATTTCCCTTCTATGTTTCTATGATCTCTCTTTCCTCTTTCCCTTTTCAGGAAAAATGCTATTCGGCTCCTTCAATTTAGTGCCTTTAATTCTGGCCGAATGCAGATTAGCTTTTACGCTTCGAGTCACCTGCACGAACACCCCTTAAATCTTCGCTTAATTATTATCGGGTCCAGATTTAGAGATTCAAGACTAGACTAGCATCTAGCTATATGGCTATCACAGCTAGCGCATTAAAATCTTGTCTATTTACTTCAAATGTATTAGCTTTAACCGGTCAGTTCAAATCATAACCCAAGACTTATATAATAGCCACAGCCTGCACATATTTCTGGCACAACACTCCACACAAACTCCCTCCGACTTGCAAACCTACACGTTTGAAGACCAAGACAAATTACCGTTCAAGTATTCCTAATTTTCAGCAAATATGCTCTACTTTAAGAAAATATCACAGCTCTAAGATATCCACCATGGATAGCATGATCCTATACTCTCGCGTCAAAAGTAAGCGCGCAGATCACCAAATCCTCTCCCTCTCCCTGCCTACACCAAACTCCTAACCTCGCCAACACCCAACACTCTCCCATCCCCCTAGAACTTGATAACCCCCGTCGTATAGGCCATGCCGGCTTCTTCGAGCGTCCACACTTAAAACCTTAAGCGCACGAATGGCCTATCATCAGGCGCAAGGTTCAGGCTTTATCTGACGTTATGGATTTGGATGTGGAGACGTATTTAAGGGATAAGTTGAATAGTCAATGATATGGGGATGATGTGAAAGCGTTGGTGAGGGCAAGGGGAGATTTGTTGGGTTTCTATTTGAGGAATGAGGTGTTGAATCGGATGTATGAAGATGGGAGGCAGGCGAGGGAGGTGGTGGTGGGCAAGAGTTGGATGGTTGTGGAGAGGGAGTGGATTGAGGAGAGGTGGAAGAAGGCGAATGGGAAGAGTGATGAGATGGAAACGAGGGAGGAGGTACGGAAAGAGAGTGGTAAGGTAGGGAAGAAGGCGAGCGGTCAGACGAGTCCTATTGACCTGCGAGATAGTTGGATAGATGGGATGGACTTCAGCCTGGTGGAGTGAAAGTAAAGAACATACAGTCATTAGATATCTCAGTCTCTCTACAATTATGTACTTGAAGTTTCTCGTCACTTCGCTCTCTTTTAGATGCCATGCTCATGGTAATAATTATCCCCACCAGGCGCCGGACTCTGCAGCTCAGCCATCTGGCCTATGTCTCTTCCATCTCCATACCTCGACCCTTGAAGCTCAGACGGCGCAAGAGTAGATTGATCAGGACTCATCATCTCACTTAGCGCCGACTGACCATGCAACTCTTCTCCCTTTGGCGGCACCGCCGGCTTCATCATACTCGCATCTTGCCCATCATGCGGCTTATTGCCCCAGTCCATACCAGGATATCCTGAGGCCGCTTTCATTCCTTGATTTCCGTTCTCAACATACGTCACGTAGTCTTGTTGCGCTGGGCTCTTGTTCTTGCTATGTCGACGGAAAAGATAGAAGATCAGTGTGAATATGAGAGCAGCGCCGGCAATGGAACCAATACTTGCACCTACTTTGACGCCGGTGGAGGTGCCGCTACTGGATGAGGTATTTGAGGTCCCGTTTTGAGCAACGGCGTTTGCTTGGAATTCCGCTTCGGTTTGTGAGGTGGTTGGATTCAGGGCGAAGACCATACCATCGCCACACTCGCTTGATTGCTTGGAGTAGAACCCTAGCACAGAGTGTCAGTATCTCTTCTCATGTTGAGGTGGGTGTGCACTTACATTGAGCTGTTTTACTAGTAACATTGAATAAAGCTTGAGGTGTCGGGGTGATGGTGTTATTGATGTTGGCTTTGTAACCAGAGTCGAAACCATTTGTGAGTGGCACACACGGCTTATCAAATGTGGATTGCGTAACCGAGTGGTTTCCGGACTCGAAGAGGAACAGTATACTATCACCAATATTCGCGTTTGCCGAATTCGGACTGAACACCGGATCGGTGTCTGCATAGATCTAACAGGAGAGTAAGTCCATTTGATCCTCATGTATCTTGGAATAAACTTACTGTGTAAGTTGCAGCAGCGGCTGAGCTGGTTGAACTTGCTGATGCTGATGCAGATGTCGTCGTAGAAGCTGTACCAGAAGTTACAATACTTGGTACTTCGGCGACCCCATACGCGTAGCCATCCATCGGGTAAGCATAAGCCTGAGCATTGGTAACTGTTGCAGAGAACGTTGTCGTTGCTGTAACACCAGATGATCCATATGCAGTTACTACAACAGGCGTGGCCTCTTGGATAGGCGTGTAGCAAGTTCCTCCCCAAGCCGGTCGGTCCGTAAAAACTGTACTTGTTGGTTCCGCGAAACTATAGCCACTGGGAAACTTTAGCAGCGAGTCCGAAATAATGATGAGTCTTCGGCCTACCTTGGGCAGCACGCAATGTAATTTGAGGTGTATGGACCAACGGCCGAGTAGTTTTCAGGGCATATAAGAGGATTGAATGCAGACTGAGTGACGCCTCCCGCTGAAAGAAGATAACTTGTAATAAATTGACTCGGATAGCAGTCTGTGAGTGTTGTCCCAGGGACTGGGACTGGCATGTTCATCCATATCTCATACTCCCGATTCGCCAACATAGTCAATCTATTCTCTGTACATGTTGATGCCGTTGGGGTAAACGTCGACGTCAAAGCGGGAGTAACAGTAGCCATTCCGGTGGCCGTCGAAGCGATGGCAGTTGTTGAGGACATGATGAAAAGGTTTCAAAGTCGCTGCCACTGACGAACAGTTGCGCGGGGAAACAGAGAAGAGAGCAAGCCCTGTGGGCCGCGGGAAGAAATGACCCTGTATCTATACTCCCGGGCATGGTCTTTTGCCTTGTCATTTTTTCTCCACTTCTCGGTAGCCATTGAGTCGTACCATGATGGGACTTGCCGGACTGGTACTGTACAGTACCATCGCACTTCGCAGTATCAGCACTAACTGCCATGGATTGGGGCGGAGACGTGCACTCGCTACAGGGATGCAGTGATAAAAGTGGTACTTGTACCTGGCGCGACCTGCAGTAGCCTTGCAGTCTGACTGCGGCACAGCCTCTTGGTAGCTCGAATGCGGAAAGGGCGTGCTAGGGAATTTAGAAATCGTTTGGAAGGTGGGAATGATATGTTGGGAACAGGGTAGATCGTACCCTGATAAGTTCATAACTTCGTGGGTCTGATTACTGACCCCGACGAAGTCGGAAATATGGGAGCAAAGAGGAAATGAAGGGTCAGCATTGGCGAAGTTATGCTGACTGGCGTTGTGATACAGCCCTTTCATCTATGAACAGACGAGTACGGGCTGCTACGCTGCAGGTGCACGCCGCACAAGGGCTACAATTCTGTCGCCAACGGCAATGATACGATGGTGGCGCGATGCGGCTGAAGCCCACTACAACGTACTTACTTGATAGGCCTGAAAATCTTGTGTGTTTTTGGATCTGACAATTGACATGACCAGCGCCTAGACCCCCTGCCGGAATTAGTCAAGTAAGCCAATCAGTCGTGACTATTCAGTCGCTTAGGTCCGGGTCGGGGCGCTGGAAGAAATTCCACAAATTAGATTTGGATTGACCATCCAGATTGGTGGGAGACCTGCGAACTGCAAACTTGTTGCGGCTTCGGTGGAGCTGCACTGCCCTACGAGTTGTTTTAGGGGCCAGAGCTTCAGGCTTGGCAACGTTCACTGTGTCTTCAGATAGATTCCTGGAAAGAACCCTCTGGACTCAGCCATTTCGTCCAAAGATAACAGCCAGAGGTTGAGCTGCACCAAGTACCGATGATCACTCCCTCTTGCACTATCAATTCTATTTAAATAGAGTTCAGAACGTGCATTGCATGCTCTAGCGATCACAGCCACTCGGAAGAAATAGCGGCAGAATCCTTAGCACCTCGCCAACTATAAAAAGTTTCAAAACTTCGACTGACCAAGTTTCTTCTTCTGGTACTGTTTGCGCAAACTTTGTTGATACCTCCATCGCTTCGATTTGAGTGTTTAGAATGTGGTAGGCGTCTCGCTCTGGATACATTAAATGGCACTACGCATAGGCCAACTTTATCCAACATCAGCAAAGACTCCCATTTTAGAAAAAGATAGTAATTACATACTTCAGTTAAAACTCATAAAATCTGGTGCATTTCAATGAAGAAGCCTATCAATATATTTGTTCAGTATGAACTGTCTATCTTGGTGTGTTATTTCCCAGTAAACTCTGCAATTAATACTATCTTTTTGGTGATGACACCGCAATGTGACCAGAGCGAGGCGTTTTGAGTTGAATATTGCGCCCGGCGCACTCTTGGAGGATGCTTTTAGTGAGGTTGGATTCGCTTAAAAAGGGCAGGGGTTAACCGAGGTCATGAGAGCTTTTCGCAGGCAAAATTCGCTGTATATGACATGGCTGGAAGCGCAAGTACTCATGATTTTGCGGCTTAGAATTGCACCCTAAGTTTCAGGAAAGCTGAACGCATCAAAGAAAGCTGCGCGATGCATGTTGAGTGCTGCGACATGACGGTGGGGATTGGTGCAGCTATGTGGCTTGCAACAAAAAAACCACCTCAAACACAGAAATTCTTCTTCATTGAGGTTTTTTGGTAATAAGATGTTGTTTTAAAGTATTGTGAGTTTCTGCGGAATGTAGAAGACTGGCACTTGGGTTGCTGGTCGAGTCATCCATCCACTCCTGCTCAGATACACGGGTTTCAATCGAGCCTTGGAATTGTATTACTTACCCCGCTTCGTTAGCCCAATCACGATGCATTTCGATTCAAAAAGCAATAGGCTGCCACGTATCTGAAAAGTCTGGATATATGCTCACCAAACCGCAGTCTCTCCTAATTTTCCAAGCTGCTAATTTACGATACAGCAATTCAAGATGAGCTTTGGCTACAGTATAGGCGACGTTATTTCGGTCCTCTAAATTGCAAACAAGATCCGGCAACAGTTTATTGGTGCCCCAGCCCAGTGCAAGGCTATTTCAGACGAGTGAGAACTTTCTAACTTTTGTCTCTTCTACTTGAGTGGTGTCACCTCTGCCAATCTCTACCAGTACCACCCAATTTCATGTAGCGCCACTAACCTTGGTCTAGAGTCCGAAGTCTTGCAATTGTTCTGCAAGATGTGGAGGTTGCTCTACCGGCACAAGAGCTCGCAGAATAGCAGAATACAGAGCTTCATGAGATAGCTAAAGGCTGCCGACATGTTTCTCGAAGAGCTGGATAAAACTCTTAGCAAACATCAGGAATTAGATACGTCCCCCAAAAGCCTTGGTGGAAAGACTCGAAGAATATGGAAGAGATTCACGTGGAACCAGGATGGTATCGACTCGTTCCGGAGACGGATCACTTCAAATATCGCGCAACTTAACGCGTTTCTCGTGAATATAACGAGGTACGATGTTCTGCGATTAGTTTTGAAGAACATTTGGGCAGCCCTTTATCGTGTTCACGAATCTGAAGATGAGTGTTCATGACAGTTGAGCCTCGATTGGTTGAGCCAGCAAAATTATGCTGCGCAGCAGGCTGGTTTTATCTCTCGACGACAACTGAAAACGGGACAGTGGCTCTTAGACTCGTTCGAGTTCAAAGACTGGCTCTTAAATCTCAATAAGACCTTGCTTTGTCCTGGAATTCCAGGATATAATAGCAGGAGCGTGTCAGGGCGCGGGTTCAGAACCTTGCCTAGACTCCCCACTATATCATGTGATCCGCATCCGACTATATAGTCGGGGCTTTTCCCATCCCTTCTTCCATCTCTAGCTTTAGATCTTTGTATAATAGGCATTCGATCAAGGGAGTTTTTACCCTTTTGCCCGCGCCTTCACAGCCTGCCGTATTCGTCCCGACTTATACGCCTCTTATAATATAATTCTTTTAAAGACTTTAAGATATTTAATTAAAAAGCCCTTTTTATTTTAATTATAGATATTTTCAATAATATTATTATTATCTTTTATAGCATAAAGTAACTTGTGAAGGCGCGGGCAAAAGGGTAAGAACTCAATTGATCGAATGCCTATTATA
>AYLM01000496.1:0-48122 GCA_001625345.1 Cairneyella variabilis | reverse complement strand
CTCCCTCCCCCTCCCCTTTTTTTTTCCGTCGCCGCAAATAGTTTCGCTGTCATTTAACGTTTGCTATTGATGTACCACAGATCGATCGACTCTTCGGGAACTATATAACATCAGCAGAACGCACCACGAGACCCTTCGGCAGCACGAACGAACCCGAGACGAGCATCATGGACGAAGTGATCACACCTATCGAGGACTCACAACATTCTTTTTCTTCTACCCAACCTCCTTGAATGCGAAGATTATGCTAACATCGGCTTTCACTAGAGGATATACCGGTGTTCCTGCTGCTGCTGTCCCACCCAACGCCGGTCACATCTCTGCTACTACACCGGCACTAGCTGCTCAATATTCCAGTGTGCAGGTTCATGTCCAAGCTTCTGCTAATCAGGCTACAGCTCGTGAGTTCACTAATGTGCATGCTCCTGCCATGCAGGCTCGCCGCAGTCAAGACTCGGGTTACCAGTCATCCTCTAGCCAAGGTGCCGCTTCCGCCTCGAATACGCCCAACAAGACTTCCGCTGGTGATTCCTGATTCATCAAGTTCACGCTCCCTACGGCGCCAGGACAACCTGCTATACCACCGTTCTCTACTACTACACAAACTTTTGGATCTTCAACTATCCTGGCTCGCGACCCGTACGAGCATACCCGCCATGCCAGCCAAGCTTCCATCAATAACTCATTTAATAAGGTCCCGATGTGGTTCCAGCTGCACATGAGTGCTGGCCTAGGCCTCGAGGAGCGAACTACGACTGAGGAGAATATGGGGAGTTTTGCGTTCGAGTGGCAGTTGCCTGCTTGGATGCAGAGATTTCCGGGAGTCTATGGCTGATTGAAGAAACAAGGTAGATATCTATCTATCGCAGATGGCCGGGTATAGCGTTTGCTTTCTCGTCTGGTGGGTCTCCGAGTTCTTTGCGGTAGTCCTTGAATGCAGGTGCTGATGGGATCGAGTGAAGTGTTTGGATGGGGAACTTAGAGAGTGTTTATTTTCTTTTCTTTTTTGCGAATGGTTTTCCAACTCATTCCTTGAGCAAGGAGTGGATTTCTTCGGAGTTTCAGATAAATTGGGATCAGGTATTAGTGATTTCTTTTTCGTTAATTCATTTTGTTGCATGATTTTTTCAGCTGGATCATGACTAGAAGATTTTCTATGCCCAGCAAGGATGACGTTATGCAGTGGATGATACCCTTGCTGCTTGCTTGCTGGCTGGCATTTGAAGGCATATGGGTCTTTTCTAGGCCAGGCTGGCTAGATAGCTAGCTTTTATGAACGAGATGCTTTTCTTTAAGACAATGATGTGAGTGACAGCGTAGATCTTGAACACATTGAGGGTAGGTAAATAGGTAATTAGGACGTAAGTATTTGGTAAGGGAAAGACTGTCGTCGACAGTCGAAAATATATGGATGTTTATGGCTTTGTGGTGTTTGTGGCGCCATGCTGGTTATGGCTTCATGATACTTACGGTTAGATAGCCGTCACAAGTTCGCAACTCCATCAGCCGCTTAAAGCGATTCAGGTGAGCCAGTATAAGTCTCTATTAGTTTTCTATCACTTCCTCACTTTCCTGGCATGCTTCACCAAATTTTCAATCACTCCCTCAAACGCTTCCCTATCCCCAATCTTCTCATCCGTCCTCTTCGTCCAATACTCCAGCACCTCCTTGGCCGTACTCTCCATCTCCTCCAACTTCTTCACATGCTCTTTCAGCTCTTCAACTGTGAGCCCATTCAGAGCCTCATTCGTAATCGTACACAGTTGCCTCGCGGATACCAGATCCAGCTGCGGAGCGGGCGGAGGACCTCTCCTTCTCTTCGAATCCGAGCGTGATGGCTTGCCTTGCGAGTCAACGGATGTGGAAGAGGCGTTTCGGTCGCCTTCTTTTAATCGGCTAATAGGGCGGGAGTCGGTAGAGTTGCGGGGTGAGCCAGAGGCAGGGTTCAGGTTCATAGAGGGAAGGACGAGCTTCTTTTGTTTGGAGGCGGGGAGAATTTCGTCGAGGTCAACTGGGACACCGAGGGAGACAAGGAAGAGACGCCGTATACGAGAACGGATCCAGTTGGGTGGTTGGAGGGGTGGAGGTGCCACGAGTTGGGACCAGAGTGAGGCGCTGCGAGGCGTAAGGAATATGGGGTTCTCGGCTGTGATTGGTGGGAGGACAGAGGTGTCAATTGTATCTGGCGGAAACAGGGCGTCCATGTACGGTTCTGTTGCGGCTTGTATTTCTTCTAGAGAGTCGAGTTCGGCGAAATCTAGAACAGGCTGAAGAGTTCTTAGCATTCGGTTCGCGGCAGTATAGAGTGATGTTGTAGATTTCTACTTACAAACGAAGGCTTATATGGTAGGGACTGTGGTGGAGGAGCTGGTTCTGCCTCTTGAAAGCCATCATTAAAATCGCCAAATTCAGCATCTTCCTCGCCTTCTTCAAAATCATCGAAATCGTCTCCAAAACCATCATCAGCTCCATCTTCGTCTTCATTGTAATCGCCTATAGCAGTAGGTGCTCCCTTCTTCCCAGCTGCCGAAGACTTCCGTCTCGCGTGGTTTACGGTTGGGGACCTAGGAGCAGGCAGAGTTGGCGACCCTGATTCGGTCAATGGCTCTGATGGGTAAGGAGACGAGAGCTCCTTACCTGCGGAATCTTCCACTTCCTCCATAATGTCAGGTTGAGCATCTCCCTTCCTGATTTCGAAAGCCCTTGTACCTGGAACTTCTCCATGGGCTGGCTTATGGTCGATTCTCTCGACCTTCGTGATAGGGATTGGGAGGTCTCCAGGGGTACTTCCGGCTCGAGACCGAGTGCTTCCGGAGCGGCTGCACGATCCAGACCTCAGAACGAGGTCTGGAACTGCATCTGCAAGGCGCTTCTCGTGCGCTGATGTCCCAGGGACCTCGCCGTAGCTAGGAGATTCCAGGTCGACCTTCTCGACGACTGTCATTGGAATTGGATGTCCACCTGGAGAGGACAATTCCCTGTGTGGTGTACTAGACTCCGAATGCTTTCCCTCAGACACGATCGTTATCTCATCCGGAGTAGCATCCTGCTCTCGCATATGGTATGCTTCTGTGCCTGGAACTTCACCGTAACTTGGCTCGTCGTCCACCTTCTCGACTCGAGTATGCGGAACTGGAGAAGTAACTCCTGAGACTGGATCAAGGCCTGACTGGGCGTCTGAGAAGTGGTCATCGGAATCAGAGGACTCTACATGCATGTACTTATTAGTCAAATGTGTATCCCAAGGAATTTGGGGACTTGAAGCATAGCTCCTTACCTAGGTCTCGTGCTCCTGGATCGTCGACGCTCGTTCTGGGAGGTGGCTCCAGGTTCTCGTGCTCCTTTCCCATGGTGATTGTTTCTAAGTGACGAATGAAGGCGGCGGATCAACGAAACCTCCAAGTTCTGTAAATTCGGCAGAAACGTGCCAAATTCCTCCTCAGCCGCCGTGAAGTCGGTGACGATTCCCTTGGCGGCTTGCGAGCTTCTAGAACTTCAGACCGCGCTAAAAAGTTGACCCTCGCGAAAGTCAAGGAAGGCCGCCTGGGAAACGCGAAGAAACAGAGATTCGATCTCACGCGCTACACATGCGCCACATCTTCTGTTTACAATTGGAGCATACAGTAGCTGAAACTTGATTCAGCGATTGTATCTGATTACTTTCTGTGGTATGTCACGATCTTGATTCTACGCAAGAGGAGCTCTAAACCATTTTGCGTACTAGACCTTGACCACGCTCTCTCCCGTTTCTTTGCGGCCAGCAACATGTCGTTCACGTTCGGATCTGCCAGTGGTAACGGCACACCGAATTCGAATCTGTTTGGAGGTGCAGCAAACACTTCTCAAGCTCCATCTGGAGGCCTCTTTGGTGGCTCTTCTACGACTCCTGCCACTTCATCACCATTTGGCCAACCAACTACATCCCAGCCTCTCTTTGGATCGGGCACTATACCTGCAACAACCAGTGCTGCTTCCCCGTCACTGTTTGGAGGATCTAAGCCAGGTTCGGGTACATCAACACCATCGTTGTTCGGAAACAGCACAGGCAACGCTCCTTCTGGAGGAATGTTTGGGTCGCAGCCAGCCGCAACCACAGCATCGTCGACCACGGGGCTCTTCAGTGCAGCCAATAACTCTACACCCTCATTCGAAGCAAAATTTGCCTTCGGACAGTCTCAAAGTGGATCTTCAACTCCTGCGGCGAACGACGAGAACAAGGGAGAAGCACCTTCAGGCGGTTTATTCAGTAACTTGAACAAGCCTTCCGTTTCCTTTGGCTCGACCACGACCAACAGCACCTCTACATCCGCTCAGGCAGGCTCAACGACGCCAGCACCTGCGAAGACCACCAACTTCATGTTCGGATCTACCACTCCTGCTGGACCACCTCCAGCGGATAAACCTGCTGGAAACGGTCTCTTTGGATCAACTGGTCAACAGCAAACATCCAATCTGTTCGGAGCAAAGCCCGCTGCTTTGGGACAGACGTCTGCAAGCGGTAGTAACCTTTTCCCAAATACCTCTTCATCCTCCACAGGCATGTTTGGATCAGCAAAGCCCGCGTCTGGCGGAACGGGTCTGTTTTCAGGCTTGGGTTCGTCAACTCCAGCTTCGACTGCCACTTCAGAAGCGCCAAAGCCAGCTTTCAGCTTGACGAATAGCACTCCGGCATCTCAACCCTCATCAACCGCCCCAGCTCCGGCTGCTAGTACTCCAAGCCTATTTGGGACTTCCAAGACCACCGAAGGGGCCAATAACCCAGCTCCCGCAATGTCGAACTTGTTTGGTGGTGCGAAGCAAAGCCCAGCTACTACAACGCCTGCATCGGCCCCCAGTCTATTTGGTTCTGCGCCTGCAGCGTCTACTCCTGCCACAAGCACAGCTACTCCGGCACCAGCAGCGACCTCTAATCTCTTTGGTGGACTTAGTGGTAATACTCCCGCATCATCTGCTCCTACGGGTCTCTTTGGTGTCAAACCAGCCACAAGCGATACCACCAAGCCTGCGTCAACCACCGCACCTACTAGTAATCTTTTCGGTGCCGCAAAGCCAGCTACTACAGAGACCAGCCAACCGACAACCACAGCCCCTACTACAGGCCTTTTCGGTGCCAAGCCATCTACCACTGAAACAACCACGGCCCCTTCAACTGGTCTTTTTGGCGCTGCTAAGCCAGCTATCAGTGAAGCCAGCAAGCCAGCAACAGATCTATTTGGTGTGGCTAAGCCAGCTACGAGTGAGACAACTCAACCAGCTTCCACAGCTGCACCCGCCGCTTCTGGTCTTGGAGCCAGTACTACTACAGGTGGACAAGCCAATGGTACTTCAAGTAATGGTCCTGCACCCCAGTCAAATCGTCTCAAGAACAAGACTATGGATGAGATCATCACTCGATGGGCTTCTGATTTGTCAAAGTACCAAACAGAGTTCAAGGAGCAAGCTGCCAAGGTGGCGGTTTGGGACAGATTGATGGTAGACAATGGAGAGAAGATCCAGAAGCTCTGGACTAGCACGTTCGAGGCTGAGGCTCAGAGTGCGGAGATCGAGCGGCAATTAGCTAATGTTGAGAGCCAACAAGATGAACTCGAGGCATGGCTGAACAAGTACGAGGGTGAAGTTGATGAGATGTTTAGTCGTCAAGTTGGTGAGGCACTTCAGGGCCCGGACCAAGAGAGGGAGAGAACCTACAAGTTGGCTGAGAACTTGACGGATCGACTTGAGGATATGGGCAAGAACCTCACAACCATGATAGAGGCTATCAACGACGCCAGCAACACCTTGACCAAGACCAGCAAGTCGACTGACCCTGTGAGTATCTATCCACATTATTAAAGAACCGTGCTAACATTCTTCCAGCTTTCACACATTGTCACAGTCCTCAACAGCCATCTAACTCAATTACAATGGATCGATGAGAACGCTTTAGCTCTTCAGGCCAGGATCGCCGAAGCTCAGAAGATGGGCCAAAGCATGGGATCAAACGGTTATAGAGGACCAGAAAGTGACGCAGTTGACTCCTTCTATCGTTCTTATATGGGCCGTAAATAAGTCATTTGTATTCATGGGATGGGATTTGGGCTGGCGTTTCTCCACATTTGTGGCATCTTGAAGATCAAGATTGGGAAGGGAAGCACATGTCCGTACGAGAGGACTTTCTGCAAAAATTGAGTGGAGCCTTGGAGATCGACAGCATACACGAGAAAAGTATGCGTTGTACAGTAGCAAGGAAATAGAGAGATGCCATGCCAGAGATCTGCTCAGATGTCATGCCATTTGTGTGAGCTGCGAAAGTCGTGTATTGTATACAATGAACCGCCGATATGCCTCCTCCCAATGCGTATCCGTTCCCCATCCGCTCACCTCGTCAAAACTCAGCTGCAGCTGTGTCTCAGCATTGCTCAGAGCAAGCAATTCCTTCCTCCACTTCTATACCGAAGTCATACTTACTTCTGCTCGCCACCTTGGTCTTTCGACATCTCATCACTGTAGGAGCATCACTCGTCAGCTATATATCCATTGAAGCTTGTAGGAAGTATTCAACAGCGTGGTGTGATCTCACATGTGTTCCTCCAGCTTGTCGAGATGAGCTCTCTGCTCTGCGAGCTTCTTCTTGAGCTCCATGAGCTTCTCCTTCTCACGCATCTTAATGGTGTAGTCCTCATTGGCCTTCTCGCGCTTGGTGAATGCGTCACTGTATACGCAAGCCAATTAGCAACGGTCTTGTAGCTATCGCCATTCGATTCAGGGAATACGTACCCGCTGGCCAGTCCGGCACTTCGCGGAGCTCCAGTATCACCTTCAGCCATGGCTCGGGTTGTAGTCGAGAATGCAGCTCGGGTTCGGAGGGCTGGTCGAACAGCTCGTACAAGAGATTGTCGGTACATCATTGCAGATGTGGGTGGATTGGAAGTTTTGACTTGGACGGGGCGAGCTTGGTCTTGTACTCTGAGGGGTGGAGGGTTGTGGTTGGTGGTAAGGTGATTTCTACCGAGCAGGAAGCTCGATGCTTG
Organism: Cairneyella variabilis; assembly: GCA_001625345.1. Lineage (NCBI taxonomy): Eukaryota > Fungi > Ascomycota > Leotiomycetes > Helotiales > Cairneyella > Cairneyella variabilis. The sequence continues at coordinate 41,112 of AYLM01000496.1, read as the reverse complement.
CATGATCCGATTCAGGCATCAAGTATTGCCAGGCATGAACTTTTAGAATCAGGTGATCGGGTCTCAGAATCGGAGTCAGCATGTGACTGCAACTCGGGATGCTCCTGGCAAGTGACTTGCTGGCTGATTTGGGTGCCAGGCCGAGACGGACCAGCGTCATGGAGCAACCACACTTCATGCATTCTTTAATTACATGGAGGCTCCGCACAGTCGGTATCGAAGACCAGCCGTATAAATACCTTCTCAAAATAAGGCAAGCTGCAGGAAACTGGGAGGACCCTTTTCAAGGGAGGTTGCCAAAACATTGCGTACTTCTGAGCACTGCCCCAACAGCCAATAGCACTAGGAGTTCTAGATCTCCCAGCAGGTTTGTTGGTCTGCTGGTGAATTCATGCTTGGATGGCCAATATCAGCCGCAACAATAATAGTAGGGGATTTGGGACAGTCAATATCGTATTACAATCATGCGATCAACCCAGCATCGTGAGGGTATCAATCTTCGCATGGGTATTCAACGCCTGTCAGCCCTGCAAAAGAGACATCGACAAAAGGGGATAAACCAGCCATGTGGACGCCTACAAATAGATACCGTCGCCCAACTTTATCATGAGGAATGCCCAAGTGCTTGTTTCGACGTCTGTGACACTGTGTATAAACATACTCTCCTTTTCTTCGAGAGCGATTCTGTCGAATCTGACCGGTCGCCCTGTGGAAATTTTGAATAAAATTCCAAGAAACACTCTACAACTTCTTTTTGCCCAAAATTGACCGACAAACGGGTTCAGCTCTTACCCTCCTCCACCTGAGCCCGCCCCGCCACAAATTGCAGGCACAACTGAGTTGTTTTGCCTTGTCTGTGTCGCTTCCTGAGCCACTTCCCAATTTGACGCTAGCGAAGGCCCTTTCCATCGACTTCTCCAATCCCGCTTCCTCTCAACCTCATCTTTTCAACCTCGAGACCATCAACGACGAACCCCCTCGAGATCAAGTCGCATTCGCACCCGTTCTACGGATCTCCAAAAACGATTCTATCCCGAACCAAAACCAATCCAACCTGACCACTACAAGTAAGAGCACTCCTATTTCGTCATCCCTTCCCCTACCCATCAACACTGTGGCCTGAACCTCTTCCATCGCTCTGCGACTGCTATACACGTTTGGGGCATATGCAACATACAATTGGGACGTCTGCGAACATATCTGTGTCAGACAAGCCGCAGCTGAGCCTCAGTGTCATCTTTTCGCTCCTGCCCCTCTCGCACTGAGGGGCACTTGCCGAAACTGGTCATCGGCTTCCACTTGTCTACAACACGCCCAAAAAGCCTGAGAACAGGTTCTGGCATATTGGCTTGAGGCGCGACTTGGCCGGCTCGCGTTTGTGGTGAATGGGCAGAACCAACCGGCAGCGCACATCTGTCTGCAAAACCCACCACCGCCTGAACTTTTAGCGCCTCGAACTCGCGATCTATCTCAACTTCTTGACAACCTCTTGCTAACTTCACCTCCGCATTCAGAATTTGATAAACCGCAATCATGGGTTACGAAGACTCCGTCTACCTCGCAAAGCTTGCTGAGCAGGCTGAGCGTTACGAGGGTAAGCAGCCCCTGAGCGCGATCTCTCGAGTTTTTGACTGATTCACCTTTGCAGAAATGGTTGAGAACATGAAGTCCGTTGCCTCTGAGGACCAGGAACTCTCCGTCGAAGAGCGAAATCTCCTTTCTGTTGCTTACAAGAACGTCATTGGCGCTCGCCGTGCTTCGTGGAGAATCGTTACCTCGATTGAGCAGAAGGAGGAGACAAAGGGCAACTCATCTCAAGTTACGCTCATCAAGGAGTACCGCCAAAAGATCGAGGCTGAGCTCGCCAAGATCTGTGAGGATATCCTTGAGGTTCTTGACAAGCACTTGATTCCCTCTGCCAAGAGCGGAGAGTCCAAGGTGTTCTACCACAAGATGTACGTTGTGCTACTGGTTTGGGATTGTTTTCTTGCTAATTACTCGATCACAGGAAGGGTGACTACCACCGTTATCTCGCTGAGTTCGCCATTGGTGACAAGCGAAAGGAGTCTGCCGATAAGTCCCTAGAGGCTTACAAGAACGCCACCGAAGTCGCCCAGACTGACCTTGCTCCCACCCACCCCATCCGACTTGGCCTTGCCCTCAACTTCTCCGTCTTCTACTATGAGATCTTGAACTCTCCCGATCAAGCCTGCCACTTGGCCAAGCAAGCCTTTGATGATGCCATTGCCGGTAAGTGTATAATTAAATCAGATCTGGAGATAATCTCCGCTAATATATATATTTTTTTGGCAGAACTTGACACCCTCAGCGAGGAGAGCTACAAGGATTCGACCTTGATCATGCAACTCTTGAGAGACAACTTGGTATGTTCGAATCTGGCGCAATCATTTTTGAGCTTTTACTGACTCTATCTAGACCCTCTGGACTTCATCCGAGGCCGAGCCCGCTACCGAGAGCAGTGCTGCACCTGCCGCTGAGCCCAAGGAGGAAGCTGCACCTGCTGAGGCAAAGGCTGATGCTGAATAGAGGTTCGGTTACGGCGTTGATCTTTGGTACTTCAAGTACAAGCAAATAAGGGCTGGGATGGGTTATTGCATGTTTGGTGGCCAGATGAGATCAAGACATGGGAAAGCATTCTCAGAAGCGCGTTTTGGAGGTCCGATTGCAACGTTGCTTGCTTTTTAGACTCTAATTCACCTGATGTCTTTGTCTTCCCTTTTCTTTTTCACCATCACACTACTGAGCTTGCATGTCTTTTTAGACTTCATGCAGCATCTTTTCCTTTTTTTTTCACATCAGACTCACAGACCTCCTCATGTACCCTTTGATACGCTCTCCGATTTCGCATGGCTTCCTGCGGCTTGCTATGGTTTTCGTCGTGTGCTGGCTTTCTCCCTCGTCTTTCGATTAGACAGACAGAACAAAAAAATAGCAAATGCATTCATCAAGAAGTGTACTCTCTCCTTGTGATCTATTTTCTGCTCCTAGGATTTCTCTGTCTTGCGATCTGATATAAGCTGCTCTCCGAGAAAAGTGAATTGCAAAAGAATCTCGGTCCAAAGTGCTGCCGCTCCGATCTATGGTGATTCTGCAGAACGATAAAGCGACCGCCTGCTCAGGGAATCTGACGCTCGGTGGCGTCATGGACGGATTCAAGGATGGGTGGATGGGATCTGGGTTCCTGCTTTGCGGTCTGATCATTCATTACTCCTTGAGGATGAAACACATCACTCAGTTGGTTGTCTTCATCATCTCCTGCAGGAATCCTGCGCTCTCTTCTTTACTAGGAACTGCCGTCAGTAGATGTTCGACTGTCGTTACTGACGTGGCTCTCGAGTCTGGCTTGAGTGGAATGTTGGACAGTATTTTGGCGGCAGCTCTACCTTCTGGCTTGGGTGGCAAGCTCTTGGCTTCTTTAGCTCAGTCCTTTTCCCTAGCTCTATTACAATTTAGCTCTTCGTCCCCAAGGTGGACGTTATGGATGGCTTCCAATATTTTGTATGAATGCATAGGCATCTGGGTTGGCAATGCTCTTCAAGAAGAAGTAGGAAGTTGAGCAGTGAAGGTAAAGCGATTCTTTGCATTTCCTTTGCGAGATCTCGTCAATTTAGCTCTCTTTTGCAAAATGTTAAAGGGTTCTCGTGAAATCATTGACTTTGCTCACACGTCCTATCACTAAACATCATTAGACGTCACCTGTATAAATCTCCTGGGGAAGCAAACATTCCGGTTTGAAAGAGGCAACTTTCCAACACAGCCAGGTAGAGGCAGATACCCATGAGTGTTGGGGTGCAAGACTCCTTTCCAGACTGACACTGACCTATGTCGTTGTTGCCACACGCTCTGTAGTCTTGCTTTCTATTTCTCCTAAGCCATGAGCCTTCATCGCCATCAAGACAGACGAACAAATATACATCTCTTATATCGACACCATGGAAACTTGCGACTATTTAATTGCCAAGTTTCAGGAGCATCATTTCTTCAACTGCAACTGCGAGGAATGTGCGAATGCAGATGCTGGTCCTTATGCAGTGTTCTTGAAGTCATTCAAGGTGCAAAATCCTGTGAAGCTGACCTTTCGGCGGCCGTTGAGTTCTTGACGACTGCTACTTTTCTTCTAACGTCGATTGAGACAGGCGTCATTCTCCTCTTAAACGTTAATCTGGAAACGGCCGCTAAATTTCAAGTAGCCGTCGAAATTAGTGTATGTATGTACAAAGACTTTACGATGTGAAGGAGCTAGCACAAAGCGATCCATGCATCTGAGTTAAAAAGGTAGAGCTCCAAATGGACAGAAAGATATCAAAGAGGGAACAAGATCTATGTCATTGGTCGAGGGAGCAGGATGAGCTGCAATACCAGATTCTGATCTGGCCATTGAGTTGCTAGTATCTCTCAACCAGAAGCTCAACTTTATAGCCTTAACACCTTTAAGTAGATCATGTCACATTCACAGAGGAAGAAAGTGAGCAAGTGACATTGCAAAGGACTTGTGTGGTTCGGTTACTCTTCATCTACTTTCATTTACCACAAACTGAGGCTAGCTGCATGCTGGATCACAATGAGTACTTCTATATTTATGAACTTGCATGACTACAAATGCTTTGGAGCTCAAAGATACTCAGCTGCCAAAGTCTCTTTGCAGCTCTTGAATTTCCTTCACACCTCCCCAGCGGACTCTTCTGAGAACAGAGACTAGGATCAAGCCACGCTTGGGTTTCCTTGTTCATCATGATCAAGTTCTTCTTGCTCACCATGATACCGCTTTCCTTGTTCATCTCACTTGGGGGGCTCGGTAATTCTTCTGCTCGCTTTTGCTCCACTACTTGTTCGAGATCTCTCATTGCTTGACCCCGGGGATTCGAAGAGCGACAGAGTGCCGATGAAACATGAAATGCCGAAATGAGATGAGGAGACGATCATTATTGGGATCTTGGGATGATCCATTCCTTGTAACGACCAATGTCCCCACCACTAGACGAGACGGATGGTTCAACATTAGTGTATCCTCTGCAATGGATACTTGTCAAAGCGACGAGCATGAAGAAGGGTCAGGTAAGTAGGTTGGTCAGCAATGGATCATTCTCGCCTACTTCAAGCTTCGGCACTTTCACCTCATCGGCTCGGAAAGACATCTACAGGTAGTTTCAAATTATTCATTAACTATCATCTCTTCTTTGTACTCGAGAGATCGTCTCGACTCCCGTGCCAATACATGCATACCTTCCTTCTTTCCATCCATGAAGGCAGTGAAGACATCGAACCTCTATGCATGCCGAACCATAACGCCACTCCCCAAACCATGCATGCATGAATGCAGAAAATGAGGTACCGAAAAATGCCACTCCCAGACATGAAGGACCATTCCCTTTCCGAGAAAAAGGTCAATATACACAATGAGATCATCTCTTTTTCTGTCCTTCTCATGATTTCGGCGTCCCAGTACTCTCAGTCTCACGGTACTCGCGTGCGGAGGACTTGTGTTTACATCACAATACAGTCCTTGTCCTTATCTTTTGCTTCTCCGACTTTCTCATTCCCGCTCCCACTCTTCTTGATCTTTCCATTCCTAGGTGGAGCAACTTCCATCGGAGTGCCACCAGCCGCTGCTGCTCGGATGGCAGCCAGTCTGACTTTTGCTCGCTCGTCTCCAGCATCTGCTGCTTTGACGTACCAGACATTGGCCTCCAAGGGATCTCTTCGAGTACCAATTCCCATCTCAGTGAAGTAGCCAACTGCATATTCTGCCTTTGTGAGTCCTGAGCGATGTTAGACCATATCAATATAGAAGAGGACCTCGAAACTTACCACACTCAGCCGCCTGGCGCGCCCATTCGTATGCCTCGTTCTCATCTTTCTCGAGGACGGGCTCTGCGCCAACCATATACCACGCACACAAAGCCATCATAGCAGCTGGATGTCCTCGCTGTGCAGCACCAGTGTAGAAATGCACGCTGAGAGCGGGATCTCTTGGGCACGATAACTTTCCGTGCTCATAAGCGTCCCCCAAACGATAACAAGCTTCAGGGTGGCCTAAATCGGCGGCTTGCGTGAATAGTTGTGCTGCGTATGCCTCATCCAGGAAGATGTCGTCTCCGTAGCCGGTTTCATACAGAAGGCCAAGATGGTAAGGCGCCGCGTTGTACTGCATATCCGCCGATTCGGTTGCCCGCTTGAGCCACTTCAGGCCTTCTCTGTACTTGTTCATTCCCAAATCTCCAGACAGACATGCTCTGCCCAGACGAGTCATCGCACCGGGGTGATTCTTCGAAGCAGACTGTCTGTAGAACTGCACAGCTTTCGCAAGGTCCTTTCTGCATCCCCAACCAAACTCATAACACAAAGCAGCTCGATATCCAGATTCAGCGTGTCCATGCTTGCTGGCCGCAATGAATAAAGGGAACGCCGTCGAATAGTCTTCCTTTCCCTTGCTGAACAGACCAGATGCATACCCATCAGCCAAGTAATATTGAGCGAAAGGATAGCTTCGATCAGAAAGCTTCTGTAGGATGTGTTTCGCCTCCGTAAGGAGTTCTTGAGGTGATGCTTGAGCCTTCTCGACGTATGGACTGTGAAGATCACGGCCACCCGGCTTCGGGCTTACCTTCCTAGTTCCAGTCTCACCCTCATGTCCAAGTCCGGCCTCTTGAGCAGCTTGGATCAAAAAAATTGCAAACGCATATTGTGTCTCGGCATCATTTAGCTTCTTTACATTTTGACGATACATGTCAAGGGTCTGGCCCATGCTGAGGAGTGAAGCATTTGAACCAACGACTGATCGTAGCTGGGAGTTATCCAGAGATATAGGAGCCGGTGGTGCTTGAGGGTAGGAGATATTTGCCAGATCAACATAGGACATGGGCCGGCTATCGTGCGATCGTCCTGAGTGCGCTGATGGAGCCCGCGCACCCCAGTTCGGCGAACCTGACACTCCTACTGGCGATCGGCCTCTTGGACTCATATCTGAGTATGCAGACGAGGGTCTTGGTATGGGGGTCCGCCGAGCCATCTGTGAGGTTGGGGTCAAGTGTCGATTTATCGACTGCCCAACTTCTATCAGGTCTGGCTGTGGGTTGGGACTGTACGCGCCAGGGCCTCTCCGAATGTTGCCTCCATCAGAGAAGTGTGGCTGATGGTGGTACTGAAGTTGAGGTACTGGTTGGTTGCTCACGTCGTCTCCATTCTCATCTATCCGTTCAGGATATGATCGTCTTGCTGCTGGTTGATTTGTAGAGGAGGCATTTGATGGCGACCGAGAACTTGTGTTTGACCCAGAACCAGAGCCAGAACCAGTTGTCTGAACCCCTGATTGTGGCTTCTGACTTTGCTCTCCTCCAAGTGAGTTGTAGTTAGGCCGGTAAGGAATATCTGATGTGATGGGCATTCGAGGATCGGCGCTCTCATATTGTTGCTCTCTCTGGAACTGTTCTGATGACCCGGAAACGTGTCGTGACCGCGCGTCTCCATCCTCAATTACAGCGCTTGATGCCCTTGGCGGCCAATCTTCTGGCTGTATGTTGACTTTGACGGGAGACATTGGCGCTCCATGTATCCGTCCCGACGAGGGTATAGGAATCGCAGGTAGATCTTTCCTGGGGCTCGCCCCCGCATTCTCCTTTCCTTCACCATCAGAATAGAACCTCTGCGGTGACTCGGGAGCCATAGCCACGGGCTTGCGGTGAACAGCTTCTGGTGAAGATGGTGTAGCCATGTTCAATGGTTCCACCCGAAGACCAAAGAGTTATTGCTACTCCGAAAGAGACCTGCCCAAGCCGCCTCCCTTTCGACCAGGATTCAATTCAAAGCCACCGTATCGCGTGCAGTCGGTTGTGTAGATGAGGGATGGTATTCTGATGCGTGGTGCAGACGTGAGCGCGGTCTCGGCGGGGTATTGTCGCTGGAGGTTGGGGAGACTAGAAAACCCTTATTTTGATCCACCGAAAACGAGTGACCAGGCTGGATATGCCGAAGAAGGTAATATCGGATTCTGGGCGGTGAGATGATGAATTAGCATCTGTCTCAACCGACTCGGAGACAAAGTCTTGAGAATAATTGCAATGGCTATCTTGCCCAGGTTGACCGTGTCTTACCGGTGAAGTCGGCAGGGCCCAGGGGTGCAAAAGTGTTTGCGGCCAGTGGAAAAGGTCAATTATTTCTGTAATCGAGGGATAGTATCCCAAGAAGTTGTGCAAAAATACCCGTGGGTGTACACAGGTTGGATGGTGTTGAAGGTGGGCAGTCGACGAGGCCTGTTTCACGTACAAGAAAATGTTAGCGATGGACACCCCTGCGCAAGACCCTGGACTCTGACGATTATGTAGGTCGCGGCAAGCAGTAGGCAAGCTCGTAAGGGAGGGCAGGGCTACCTTTTTAGAGGCGCCTAGCGGTTCAAATGATGCTGCGAATACGGAGGAACCAAACGTAGCAACCTTCGAGTTTCTTGGTACGGAGGTATCGACGGTCGTCTTCGGGAGAGGAAGGCCTTTGTTGACGATTTCGCAGCACCGGGACGTCTTGGAGATGCCGGCCGCTATTCGTGTGTGGAATGCCAGCGTTGGAGAATGCAGCTGGGCTAGCTTCCACATGAAGCTGTAAATTCAGCACGTCAGATCTGAATATACCACCAATAGTCCAACGCTCAAGCGCGACCCTGCATCCCCAAAAGTAGAAGTTGGGCGTTGTCTGCCGTTGCTTGCAGGGCGGTAGGTCCCCTGCTGCACGCACGCACAAAAGTTGCACCGGGTAAGCCAAGTTGGGCGATCCAACCGCTGGAAACGCTGGAAAGAAGGCCGCCAAAGGTCACTGGGTTACGCTGGATTGGGTTGTTCCGTCCAGGTGAAATCGAATGAAATCGAATGAAACCTGCGGGGAAATAGACCTTCTATGCAATTTCCAGAAGGCGAAAGGAGTCAGGACTATGAGGTGATTTCCGAGTGTGTTAACTCTCCTTGGCCAAGTCCAGGTCGAAGGCCAGAAGGGTGCTCGTTGTTTGGACGAAATGATAGAGAGACAGATAATCTCCGGACTTAAAAGCGAAGAAGCTTTTCGATCTAACGGATGATCTAACTTCGAAGGAGAGTTACCAACTCAAAGCACTGAGCATTAAAAGGATTGGGCAAGGGTCTCCGGGATCCTTCGAAGGCAGGCGTTCCAGAGATCAGGATGCTTGTGGGGGAGGAACGACGACGCTTGGGAAACAGCTGAAGTTGCAGCTTAAGCTTAAATTTGGAATTCGTGATTGAATTTCAAAGATGTACCTGTACCTCGCATGCAGATGAGTCTAATCATATTTAAGATTGTTACTGCTTAACTCTGAAATGGGTTCAAGGCTGGAAGTTACGAGCATCGTTCGTTCTGTCATATTGGTTCTGGCACTCTAGACGGGAGCCCGTGAGCCACAAGCCTGCCAAATACGGGAGTCTCGGATGCGTTCAAATATTGTCAGAATTGCCTAAGCGTCTGCTCCGCTACTGAGGATACGTATCCAATAACGAAGGTGTTGGCGCTCTTCCTCCTGCAGCCTTCTGGTGTTGTTTCTCATCTCCAGAAAAGATGGCTGGCAGCTGAACCTCCATCACCCAACGCCGCTGCCTGACAGGGTTCATGACATTGGCACCTATCAAAACACGTGAGAAGCTTACAAAAAGCTGGCATCTGAATCCTTTGGGAAGTGGGATCCCATCTTCTCCGTCATGGCTTCCTGAGTTCTCAATCACTTCTCATTGAGGCTCTGCGACTTCTCGGAAGCTCGGGTCAGCAATTGTGCCTCTCGCAGACTTTTATTTTTATACGAGGGATACTATTAAAGTCCGCACTGGCGGGCAGCTAGTGAGGTCTCTTCTCGGGATCTAATGTCATCAGATGCTGCTCCTTGAGACTGGAAAGGCAGCTCAGAAGACCCAGTAACTAACGAACCCCTTGCCGAAAAGACAGGGGAAGAAATTTGAGCCCATGCTTCCTGAAATCATCTGAAGTTCAAAAGTCCAAGAACTTCACGAGATTCTGCTTTGAAGATCCCGCCAAGAAACACAAATCGTGCACAAAAATATGAGTCCTGTCTTACGAGATCTGGTCTTGGAGTCTTGCTACGTCGCGCTGAGCCACAACGTGGTACTGTGCGCCCATGCGTCCAAGATGCGAGGTTTGGGTTAGAATTTGCGGGAAGATTCTTATTTCTTGTCTGATATCAAATCAGACGCTGAAGGCGGATGTCGAACAGATACTTGGGATGTTTCTGATGTTCTGGAAATGGAGCGTCATCATCCGAGGCCCTTTCTCCGTTGGTCTCAAATGAGGCTAAACAGATCCCAGGAACCAAGGTCCAATTGTGGTCGAGAAATTCATTCGAAATACTCAAAGCTGTCACATTCTCCAGGGCCTTTCCACCAGGCTATATTTTATAAAACTGGGATTAAGACCCTCCAAGCTTTACTTCACCCACTGATCTACCGGGAAGAACCTGCAGTCTTATTGAAACTGCATAGACATATTGATCGCAACACATGGAAGCTTTGGAACATCACCATGTTGATAACGACGTACCCCAGGAACATCGGAACATGCTTCCTCTGACTTCGAGCTCCCTAGATGATTTGCGAGTGCGCTGAGGTCTGTTGGAGGTCCTTCCTACGCCACCGATGAGACAATACTCGCCGCAACCTCGTATTTGTGTTGAGCGACTACCCACCGTCGTCTGCACCAGTCTCGGAAAGGGTCATTTTCCATCATAAACCGTATTTGAAGGGTCCTGTTGAATAGCCGCCTTGTGAGACGCTTGTGATCCTCTGCCAACACACGTTAAAAGTGTCGAGTGTCGTTAGATTTGGAACGGCGCAGTCGCCGGCAAGGGACCTGTCTCTGTAAAGTACTTTGTACCAGTAGCATGTTTAAATCTCCTGGGTAACGGTATTTTTAGTTTTTGCTGCGCCCTCCAGCGATCTATGCCCTTTCCGTGTAGTGGATCTGCAGCTCTCCCAAGCGAGCAAAACATCGGCGCTCATTACGGTAACGCCCCCCCAAGCAGTGAGGTGAGCCGACTCCAGGGGTGGTCCCACTTGCAAAAAGGACGAACCGACAGAGGCAAAGAGACGAGAAACGGAGCACGTTCTCTACTGTAACTTTATGCATTCTTCACGACATCGAGAAAGCCTCATCGTCAGGAGCGTGGAGACGACTTCTCCATCTTCTTCTTCGCTGTCGTTTTTGTAAATTGGCATCTTCAGCCAATTTCCTCACTCGTTTCGAAGGCATTCATTTGCCCTTCCTGTCGCTCCTCTTGTATTTGAAACGAAACTACGATCGCTGGCCTGCTTTCGCAGCCTCCTGGACAGCGACAAGCTCGTTGGAATAGAGTTGGAACTGGGAATCTACCCGTCCATCGATCCTGCCTTTCGTTATTACAACCCAGACAGCCTCCTCCACAGAAGTAGAAGAGGTTCAGCTGGCAGAGGGATTCGGGCACTGCCTTGATTCTCGCTCTGCCTTGATTCTCGCTCGTCGCCCAAGGAACGCCTCCCCGCTTGTATGTATATACAGGGGTAATACTATATCCACAACCAGATTCTTTTCCTTCTGTTGGAACGTCCTCAGTTACTAGAAATGTAAGTCTGAACCCTAGTCCTGCGCTACTTCCTCTGCATACATTTGTTTTGAGTCTCGACGGTTGCTTTTTTTGCGCATCTGAGTCGCGAACTCAATTCTTGTTGCTGGGGACGACAGCCGCCGCCGCTATGTACAATCTAGACTGAAGCAACACATTTATGCTTAGGAACTTCTTCTGAATTTTCCACTGACAGTATTATTTTTGCAGAACGATGCCTCTCAAACGTCCCGAGGCTGCTGAGTCTCCAACTCAGGAGCCGAGACCTGCATACCGCGATTCTCCACGTCGAAGAGCAGCACCCCAGGATGAAGAAGCAGGAGGATATTTCTCAGTGAATACTGCACCAGCATCGCCCTCGAGACATCAACGCGGTCCATCGAAATCGTCTTTCGCGGAGACACTGCCTTCACCTCTCACTCCTATCCCAACAACCGAACCATTACAACCACAAAGTGGCACTCCAGGTGGAGATGGAATCTCGAGAAAGAGAAGTCTTGTTAGGCCCGAGCGGAACAGAATTGATCGGGATCACCCAAATTATCATTACCGGCAGCATGCTGCAAACATGAATGTTCTACCTTCGTCAACAGGGAATGATCCCATTATGGAGGATCTGGCGGCGGATGGCGCTGTGACAGAAACCTCAGGCCTGCGAACCTCTCAGGAGGCCGAATCGGATGTTTCCCCCCCTCCGAAGAAGAGCAGGCGTGGACATGGTGCGGGTCCAGAAGATAATATCACAACAGAAAAAGCTGGATTGCCTACTCGAAAACGCACGAAGTTGACCCGCGAGCGGACACGGAAGATGACCAAGGAAGAGAAGGAACTCCAGAAGCAACTTGAAGCTTTAAAGCCGCCCAGCTTGTGGAATGTCTACTGCGCAATTGTTACATTTTGGTGTCCTGATTTCTGCTTGACGTGCTTCGGAAAGCCGGCAAAAGCACAGCAGAGAGCCTGGAGAGAAAAGATGGGGTTGATCAGTATTATTCTGGTCATCATGACCTTTGTTGGTTTCCTCACGTTTGGATTCACCGAGGTTGTCTGTGGCTCTCCGGGACTTCGATTGCGAGTCAACCACGTCGATAGTGGATATATGATCTTCCACGGCAGTGCATATGACCTGTCGACATCGAAGCATCCTGCGGCCGAAGGCATTCCGTCAGGGGCAAACGTTCTGTACGATTTGGCTGAGAAGGAAGGAGGCAAAGATGGGAGTTTCTTATTTCAGAATGTGAACGGAAAATGCAAGGGCCTCATCACTCTGAGTGATGGATCCGACGTACCGACAAACTCCGCCAAAGATCTTGCCTGGTATTTCCCTTGCAACACGTTCAACCAGGATGGTTCCAGTCAGCCCAACAAGACAATTCCATACTATTTGGGTTACGCTTGCCATACCATGGGCAGTGCTCGAGAAGCCTTTTATAACCTCAACAGCGCTGGAGATGTCTACTACACATGGGACGACATCAAGAACGTCTCGAGAAATCTGATGGTTTATTCAGGAAACGTCCTCGACCTTGACCTTTTGAACTGGTTCAATGGGACCGAAGTCACTGTCCCAGATCGATTCGTGAAACTTGCCGACCGGACTACTGTTGACAACGCCCAAGTCCATGGCAAGGACGTTACCCACGCCTTCAAGACAGCAGAGGACAAGGCAATTGCTCAGTGTTTTGAACAAATCATCAAGGTTGGCTCCGTTGACACTGAGACTGTTGGCTGTATCGCTTCCAAGGTTGTCCTATACGTATCTTTGGTCTTCATTCTGTCCATTGTGGTGTCAAAATTCGTTCTCGCCTTGCTTTTCCAGTGGTTCTTCAGTCGCAAATTTGCAGCTGCAAAGACATCTCAATCTTCAAACCGGAAGAAGAGAAACCAGCAGATTGAGGATTGGTCAAACGATATCTACAAGGCTCCTCCCAGGATTGCTGGTGACCCCGGAAGCACTGTTGTTGGATCTGACAGAATGAGCAAACGCCAGAGCAGTTTCTTGCCAACAACCTCTCGATTCACTAGCCCATATGCTGGAGACAGGCTATCAAAAGTCGGTCGACCTCAACCCACAACCATGGCTAGCCAAACCTCGACCGCTGCTCTCGTTCCACCCAACCCCATGTTCAAGCAGCAGAACTCCAGCAGAAACAGCTTCCTACGCTCAGATTCCAATGGTTATAGCGGAGCTGGAAGTGATTATGAAGGTCCCGGCCCAGCTGGTTTCATTCATGAAGCTGTTGTCCCTCAACCACCATCTGACTGGCAGCCATTCGGTTTCCCTCTTGCTCATGCTATTTGTCTTGTCACTGCGTACTCTGAGGGCGAGCTTGGTATCCGTACAACTCTTGACTCTGTTGCCATGACGGACTATCCAAACAGCCACAAATGTATCCTAGTTGTTTGTGATGGTTTGATTAAGGGTAAGGGAGAGACAATGTCGACCCCGGATGTGGTTCTTGGCATGATGAAGGACTTCGCAATTCTTCCTGAAGAAGTTCCAGCATTCTCATATGTGGCTGTCTCCAGTGGCTCCAAACGACACAACATGGCGAAGGTGTATGCTGGTTTCTATGACTACGGCGCGGACTCGACTATCCCCGTGGAGAGACAACAGCGTGTTCCTATGATTGCCATTGTCAAATGCGGTACACCTGATGAGGCGGGAAAGAGCAAGCCTGGTAACAGAGGCAAACGAGACAGTCAGATCATTCTGATGTCCTTCTTGCAAAAGGTTATGTTCGACGAGCGTATGACCGAACTGGAATTCGAAATGTTCAACGGATTATGGAAGGTCACTGGAATCTCGCCTGACTTCTATGAGGTCGTTCTAATGGTTGACGCCGATACGAAAGTCTTCCCTGACAGCTTGACTCACATGGTTTCGGCCATGGTCAAGGATCCAGAAATTATGGGTCTTTGCGGTGAGACCAAGATTGCCAATAAGCGCGCAAGCTGGGTTTCAGCTATCCAGGTCTTTGAATACTTCATCTCCCATCATCTGTCGAAGTCCTTCGAGTCCGTCTTTGGTGGTGTCACTTGTCTTCCCGGATGTTTCTGCATGTACAGAATCAAGGCGCCAAAGGGTGGCCAGAACTACTGGGTACCTATTCTTGCCAACCCTGATGTCGTCGAACACTACTCTGAGAACGTTGTCGATACGCTCCACAAGAAGAACTTGCTCCTCCTTGGAGAAGATCGTTACCTATCGACGCTTATGCTTCGAACTTTCCCCAAGAGAAAGCAAGTCTTCGTTCCCCAAGCCGTGTGCAAGACTACTGTTCCCGAGACTTTTAGCGTTCTCTTGTCCCAGAGACGTAGATGGATCAACAGTACTGTCCACAACCTGATGGAACTTGTTTTGGTCAGAGATCTCTGCGGTACATTCTGCTTCAGTATGCAGTTCGTCGTGGGTATCGAGCTCATCGGTACTTTGGTCCTTCCTGCCGCTATCGCTTTCACTTTCTACGTCAGTAAGTAATCACTCTTCCTCGCCCTCTTGCTATCTTCACTAACCAAACCCAGTTATCATCTCCATCGTCCGCTCCCCACCACAAATCATCCCCCTCGTCCTCCTCGCTCTGATCCTCGGTCTCCCCGCCGTTCTCATCGTGCTCACGGCCCACCGCTGGTCCTACGTCGTTTGGATGTTCATCTACCTTCTCTCCCTCCCCATCTGGAACTTCGTCCTCCCGACCTACGCGTTCTGGAAATTCGACGACTTCTCCTGGGGTGATACTAGAAAAACTGCAGGCGAGAAGACTAAGAAAGCAGGTATTGAGTATGAGGGTGAATTCGACAGTAGCAAGATTACGATGAAGCGATGGGGCGAGTTTGAGAAGGAGAGGAGGTTGAGGAATCAAGCGTGGGGAAATGGGAGTGGCTATATGACGAGTAAGGAGGAGAGTCATTTCGGTGGTGTTGGTAGTGTGCAGTGGCAGCATCAGCATAATCAGAGTGGTGGGTATACGGAGGAGTATTCTGATATCTGATCTGAGCTTGCGAGGATGCGAGGGATGGTAGAGAGTATAAGTGTGGTGGTAAGAAGCGTCATTGTGGAGCATTGGGTGGGTGAAAATTGAAACGCTTTCGTCTTGGTCTGAGGGTGGGTTGGAAGAGAGGCGTTCATCAATCAAGAATTGTACTTTAGTATAGTGTTTGTGCGCGCATAGGATAGGTGTTTGTTGTGGGTCGACAGTTTAGACCTTGATTAATGCATGAGTACAGTACTTCCTTCATACTCTGTTCCAAAGTTTCGAATGTGATCTCGGGTTTTAACTAGAATTCGTGAGCTTTTGTAAGACTACAGCATTGTCAACCAGCTCGACTCTGGCTTAATGGGAATCTGAAGAGTTGAGTAGGTAGATATTTCTCGTAGAAGTTATCACCCAATGTACTTGTGTACTTGTGCCCTATTCAAAATTTAGTCAATTTAGGGAATGAAACTCGGAAATTGTTTATGTGAAAGCTTAAGTGTTAGTTCTGCGAGAAAGGAGCCAATAGGCTGGCAACAATGGCAACAATGACGCTTCAGCACCGCAGAAGACAACTAGGATTTGAAGCAACACGTTACTGAAAGTCATGTTTCTGAGAGCTAACTCATCCCATATGGTGGCTAGAGGGTGCTGTTAACCTTAGAAGCACAACTTTGTCTGAAGATCTGTTGCATGAATTTCACATTGTCGTTACTTTTGAGTGTCATCGCCTCTGAGACTATCGTCATTGCAGATTCTAGCGTCGTATGGGAATTTGTTGTCGATTTTTAGGGGGTTGAGATGCTCGCTCGGTCAGATTCTTCGACTGCATAGCTCACATCTAACAAGGGAAACATTGGTTGCTCTATGGCCAGCCGTTGTCATTTAGCTAGATGAGCGAGCAGTTGGCGTCGCTGGCGATGACTTTGCAAAATGTTTTAAGGCAGAATATTATTACCATTGAATTGAGATACTCATAAACTTGGGATACTCGTGCTTTCGAGATACTGTATCTCGTAGCTGTGTTTCGCCTTAGCATCAAGGATACTCGAGAATTGGAGAAGACTTGAGAGTGAATATATCAAAATTAGAAACATTGCAATTGTCAGAGTACGGTGGGAATAGTCTCTTCCCACAAGTCCACACATGTCGGTCAAAAACAACAATGCTTAACATGAGATACTTACTCTTACAGCAGCAGCGGCGACTTCATCGTTCTATCTGCGTTCGCTCCGAGTGTTGAGGCTCAAGTTAGAAGGTTGTGTGCTTCATAGTAGTATGTATTTCTTACAAAATACAGAGTAGTACAAAGAGCAGCAAGCACAGTCCCGCCATTCCTAAGATTCTCAAGAACTTAGAATATCCAGAAGCCGTGTCAAACACCAGTAACCCCCCTCATTGACGCCAGTCTTCGAGATATCCACAGAATGCCGTCCATACCATAAAACTCCAGCGTCCCTTCATGCTTGACACCTTTCCATAGGCCACACTCCCAGACCATGCCAACCAGCGCCTTGCTAAAAGATCAAATTTATGCAGCTCGAGCAGCCTTATCCTTCTGTCCACCAGGTCTGCAAACTGGACAAAGCCACGTGCCGACCGGCTCGCTCTTCAGACCAACGCAAGTCCAATGGAACCACTCGTACGGGCAGCTGTCGTTGTCACAAGCAACCATGTCGCCGAAACTGACGTTCTGGCAGGTGCAGTACTTTCTGTCGTCTCCACCTTCGTCGTCGTCCACATCAACCATGTCCTCGTCTCCGTCCACATCCTTGGTTGCAGGTGGGGTCGCGGCCTCGTCGTCCTCAGCCACGGATCCGGTCTCTGCTTCACTGAGCTCGCTGTCGTTGGCAGATGATGGGGAGTTCCGGTTTCGTGAGCCCTTGACTCTGCTAAGTCCAGACTTCTTCAGCTTGCGTGCTGCAATGCCCTGTCGGGATCCGGAGGTTACGGCTTTCTTCGTGGCGGCGGTCTTCTGCAAGGATCGAGGTCCGGCGCTTCCAGCTCGGGCTCCTCCAGTTGGTGTACCGGCTCGGGGAGTACCAGGAGCGTTCGACGACTGGCGTGCAAGACCACTAGGTGGGAGAGATCCTAGCCCTCCTGTTAGTCGTTGACGTTTGTTGGCTGCGCCTAAGGATGATTCTCTGGCTTGGCGGTTGATGAGCATGGAGGCGGCAGGGGTTGCAGGTGCGGAAGAGGAGGATACGCCACTGAGATGGTGAGTTTGAAGGTGAGAGGGAAGACGTTGTGGGTATTGATTGGGGTGTCTCTGATGGGCAACTGGGGCGGAGTTTGAAATATTACTCAAAGGCATCGCAGCAGAAGCAACACGATCGATCCGAGCTCCAGCAATAGCACCACCTTGGGGTTGCGGCTTCAGGGTGGAAGGAAGATCAGGCACATCTGGAAACTCTCCTCGGTCCTGGAGGGCCTTGATATGAGTATCGACCCAGCGCACATGCTTTTCGTGAGCCTGCTTCGTCTTCATGGCCAATGCGATCTTCTCCTCTTGGAGTATCTCGGCTTTATCGTAGTTCTCGTTGATGATCTTTCGGAGCTGGTCCTCGTGGGGATTGGGAACATGGCTGCCGTTCTGACGAATCCACTGTTGGATGCGAGTATCGTTCTTGTTGATGATTTTGAGGCATTCGTTCATCTGCTTGTCTTTCTCTGCGATCTCCTCCTGCATGAACGCGATCTCAGCGGGTAGATTGGCCGTTCTGTTCTGCCACTCTTCTAATAGAGTGGAAGAATCCATGAACTCTTCTTTCTGAGGCATCTTGACCGGCTTTACGTATGTGTTCTTGCTGCCGGGCAGCAAGCCGTGCGCGTCGATGGAGAGGTCGTCTCTGGGCATAATTGTTAATGGCGGAGATCACCAAGATGCGCCAATGAGATTCAGCAGATCGAAGGGTGGTATCTCATGATGTTGCTTGCAGAAAGTTAGAGTCGCCTGCTCACCTTCAAAAATAATTTTCACCAGTCTCTAAACCGGTCGAGGAAGGCGCATGGGTCCTCGCGTGATTGAATGGGGATGGTGCGGTGAAATTGGAAGGCAGGGAAAAGATGTGGCAGAATGACGCCGAGGCGGCGGGCGCGCTTTTGCCATCGCGAAGTTCAGCCTTGTGCCAGAATAGGCTTAGCTTTGGGAGGGCTACCGCAAGGCAACTTGAGGAGGCGGTGGATTCAAAGTTCTTCATCTTCAAGAAACATCCACACATCAAGGAAGAGACAACTCAAAAACGGTGGAAGGGGGATTCTGAGGCCGTTGACCGCCCTGAAGGTTGTGACTTGAGCTCTGTCATCAGTTGACTTCCTGATACCTGAGATATCTAACTATCAGAATATCTAAACTTCAACCCGCCTCGAGTCTTTGACGCCATCTTCGTTTCGTAGCCTACAATTTTTCCAGGATCACAAATCAACACAGGACACGAGGGACGAGCACAATAGCTGTTGTTGGGCCAAAAGTTTTCAGGTCTCTAAAATTATTTCTTCAAGGCCACAGGAGCAGCGTCCAAATTGGCGTGTATCAAGTGGCACTGAGAAACGCGTTTCCCCCTAGGTCAAGTCGCATTGCACTTGAGTATTCGGTCGATCTAGGGGCCCTCCAACATGGTATACTCTACGAACAACATCGTCCAGGAATATACCCAGCCACTTGGACAGCAAAGCGATCGCGACAATGCAACTTTCCTGGCCAAGATCAACAGATATATCCTGGAGAACGGAATTGAACGCCCGAAAGGATACAATGTGTCATGGCACGTCAACCCTGAAATCGAGAAGCATCACTTTGGACATTCCCATCCAATGAAACCTTGGCGGCTCACCTTATCCAAGGGTCTGATCATGTCGTATGGCATGCACGCAGCGATGGACACTTTCATGTCACGCACAGCTACCAAGGAGGAACTGGAGGATTTTCACAGCGAAGAGTACCTTGAACACCTCAGAACGGCTCCCGTTGCCTTACCAGATGATGAATTTCCAAAACCATTCAACCTCGGTGGATCAGATTGTCCAATATTTGAGGGGCTGTTCAACTACTGCTCTATGTATGCAGGTGCTTCGATCGATGCCGCGCGCAAACTTTGCAATAACGAGTCGGACATCGCAATCAACTGGTCTGGAGGTCTACATCATGCAAAGAAAGCTGAATCATCTGGGTTCTGTTACGTCAACGACATCGTCCTGGCGATCCTTCAACTTCTGCGCAAGCATCCGAGAGTTTTGTACATTGATATTGACGTTCATCATGGGGACGGAGTTGAGGAAGCATTTTGGTCTACGGATCGTGTCCTGACCTTGTCGATTCACAAATACGATGGAATGAACTTTTTCCCTGGGACTGGCGATCTCGACAGGACAGGCCCTACGAGTGAAGATAACCCAGGAGCTCATCATGCTGTCAATGTTCCTCTCTCCGATGGTATCGATGATGACCAGTATATCTGGCTCTTCAAGACTATCGTAGGAATGTGCGTGGACCGATTTCAACCAACTGCAATTGTCTTGCAGTGCGGCGCCGACTCACTTGCTGGAGATCGCCTCGGACGCTTCAACGTGCAAGTTCAAGGGCATGGAGCGTGTGTCTCTTATTGCAAATCCTTGAACATTCCTCTTCTGCTCGTAGGTGGAGGAGGCTATACACCGCGGAACGTCGCTCGAGCCTGGGCACACGAGACGAGTATTGCTATAGGATGTGATAAAACCCTCAATCCTATCATCCCCATGCATACACCTTACAGAGAACACTTCCGATACGACACCATATTTCCTACGCTGGAACAGATTCTCGGTGAACCTCGACCGAACAAGAACACATTGAAGAAGGTGACGGAGATAGTTGCGTCCATCACTGAACAGCTTCGATTTGTGAATATGGCGCCGAGTGTTCAGAGCAAGGTTATCCCTCCGGATCTTATGGGTCTGAAGTCCGAGGTTGAGGATGAGTTGAGGGAGGAGAAGGAAATATTTGACGAGAAATATCGGCAGGCGAGAGAGTCGGGTCTTGGTGATCGTATGGAACATTAAGCGAGCTTGAGTCGGTTATTCTGTACTGTCTTACAAAAGCGAGGCGCTTAGGGCAGGGAAAGTTTATGGTTGAGGGCGTTCTGGGCGGCAGTCTCAGACAATTACTGTTTAGGTCTATTGTATGAGTATTTCTGGTGCTTGGAGGAGCTCCAGTAGAAAATGACAGTCTTCTAAAACTGCTTGGATCATCTGATGCCGTCTATCTGATCTATCTATTGTTATTCCATCTAAGCCTTCTATCCTCATAGCTCCTATATAACGCCAACACCACTAAGCAACTTCTCATCCAGCTCCCTGTCTCATATCCTTCTGCTCAAAGTTCATCTATCTCATCTACACCCCCTCACCCCTAAACCGTCTTACTCAACGGCATGTCCCCATTGGTAATCGCCTCCACGAAACTCGGATCCGGGTCATAAAGCATAACATGGAAATGCTCCACGGCATGCACGCTCTTCAGGATCTTCCAATTCTTGAACCAGATCACCTGTTCATCACTCATTAGCCTTCCCCCTTAAAATACCCTTTCCTCCACTCAAGGCTCGATACAGCTCGCCCCCCACTTGATTGAGAAATTGATACTCACATTCCCCTTCCCAACTCGCTTCCCAAATACTTGGTCAACGTAATCGTCTATCATCCTCCTAGCCTCAACCGTTAAATCGCCCGTCGCCTCATCATCTTCTAACTCGAATTTCGTCCATATGACGAGGTGTTTGATGCGTTCATCGATTCCATAGGGCCAGTCGTTCCAGAGGATTTTCACATCTTCGTCTTTCTCGAAAGGTTTACTGCCAGATGGGACGATAGGTTCAGACCAGCCCAGCCGTTTGGAAAGCACGAAATTCATGACAGAGCCATACTCCTGTTTGAGCTGGTAGTTGTACGAGAGGTAGCGGCGCAGTTCAGAAGGTACGCGTTGGAAGAAGTCGATTCGGTTGCGGGATATTATATCCTGGACTTCTGGCCTGTGGCATTGGGAAATTAGTATACGGCAAGAAAATATTCTTAAGAACGCCTCATTTTCAAATCCATGGGCATAGGAATGAGTAGAATCTTGCTTGGTTGAGTTTAAGTTGTAGTAAAATCGAGTACAAGAGTGAAATATAGTCAAGTAGGGGGTAGAAGACATAGAACCCGGTTCCTCACCATGTGAGAATGTGATATTCACTGTCTGGGGTCGTGATGATGCCCATATCTTTTGCTTTCAGGTTGGCCAGGAATGGGGGACATGTCTCCTCGCGAAGGTGGAGAGGGACGTTGATTTGCCAGTACGGGAGAGCCTTCTCCTCTGCTTCTTGTGCAAGGCTGCCCATCTTGCAGTCGAGGAGCTTTATGGATTGCAGGGGTAAGGTTCAGAGTAGCGGGGTTGGATAAATGATATTGATGATGCAGAGGCGGGGGTTGGAGATGGTTATCCAGGCGCCAAGATATGGTTCTTTTTTGAGCAACCAATAATTGAGAGTTGGCCATTTGTTGAGGCTTGCAGCCTTGTTGGGTTTATCCGTCCCGGGCGATCGAAGCGAGGCTAAGAACAGCTTTCTTTCCCCTTTCTCTTGTCCCTGAGCACAGTTGGTATCTCCGTCCCTCCTACGGGACCAAGAACACCGTTGTCTGTCAGAGAGCCACAAGTTTCACAGACCCAGATTTAGAGGCCCCTGAGCTCCAATTATCGTACGCGCGTTCAACTCCAACTCTTGCAGCCCCAAGCGCAGCGTCTAGATTTCTTGTTTCCAGATCCGTTTCGATGATTCGACTCGCTTCGCCCCCATCACGCTCCACAGCAATCTCCGCCGGCAGGTTTTGCTCCTCCCACCTTTTCTCTCCGTGCGGTGTCCTTTCCACCAGCAAACCTCACCTACAAAACCTTGGCCTCCTTATCCAGTAATCGGCCTATGAAAATCGACCCCAATCTCGGCAATGGGCGCAATGGCCGGCACAGCCTTGTTCAAGTACCGCAGCGTAGTATGCGATTGGATGGCAGGTGCAGTTCAAGATTGACGAAGTAACAAGCCTGGATGTCTTCCCGGCCCTAAGATAATAAGAAACTCTGCTATTGCCATTCCGGGTCTGGGGCCGATATCCATATTTCTTGATTGACTTCTTCCACGATGCAGGAACTTCTTTGCTCACGTTCAGACAGCTACGGAGAGATTTGTTTATATCTGCTGCGGACCCGTTATTTGATGGTTTTTGTTTCGTTTTGAATCTTCGCTCATTTCGTTCCAACTTCTATCAAATCGTACGGATTGTGTGATATTAATTGTTTGAGAGGCTTGCTCCTCTCTGTCACTCGTTTATAAGGAGGAAAGGTTAAGAGGAGTCGAGATTACAGATTTGACTTGAAGTCGACACGCACCTTCCTCCGGAGCCCTACTGACAGCGACGCACTTCCCACTTCCACGAATACCGCCACCGCTCTCGCACCTGTCAAAAGAATAAACTTCTGGAGGGACGCGAAAACAAAGTCTGAGATTGTCGGCAATCGGTCGTTCGATAAGAAGCACCTGCATGTGCTCTAGACCAGACCGCATCCATCCCATCTCCAGATTTGACCACTGTCACTACTGTTGATCGACGACGAGCACACTCTTTTGCAGACCTGGATGAGCGACCAAGCCGATTGAATCGTCGCTCCTCGACACCAACCACACTCACTACCACCACACTCGTTTCCCCAACCACGAAACACCACGGTCTTTACCTACAAAACAAACGAAGGGCGAGATGGGAGGCAACCCACGAGCCGGACGTCCACACGTCCAAAAACCCAGTCCCCTAGCACAAGTGCACCACACGCGACCACTTTCCCAACCACCTGCGACTTCAGGTTTAGTTCGCGATCCGCAGTTCTGGAAACGATTCTCGACTGCCATCCACATGTCGGAGATTGATGTAGAGGCGGAAGCTGAGGAGGGAAAGAGAAGTCGGGGGAGTTCGAAGAGTAGTGCGGATACGAAGTACGTTTAAGCCTTTTTTTGTTTTGCAGTTCGAGAGGAAAGAGTGAATGCTGATATGTTGCAATAGGAACAATGAATGGCTGATGCAACAACACAAGGAGAAGCGGAGATGCAGGATGTGGTGTGCGAGTATTACGCTGGTAGTCATTCTGATCATTGTTGCGGCTGCAGTGGTGGGATACTATTTCACGCAAGTCCATCCGTTGAAGTGAATACATACACAGCAAGCTTGGAAGGAAAGGTGGATTTCATGAGGAACGAAAGCACGAACGATCGATAGACGAGACGAACACGATTGAGACTTGGCGCAATGAAGAGGGTATTCCATCGGTTAGAGCTAGATTTGTAAAAAGTTCTGGGACGGAGTCATGATGTATGATTACAAGGACAGGGGCGAGACACCTGAAGATTCGAGAGAGAGCATGGAGGATCAGGAGATGACAGAAAGTAGAGGATGAGAAATAATATTGGACCTGTACATCGAGCAAACCATCAACAAATCCAATCTTCACAACCAAACAAACAAACAAACAAACCTCTCAAGGAAACATCTCTAAAGTCGCGACCACCAATCCATGTGGGGTCGGGCTTACGACGGGTCTTATATGTTTGGTGGTTCATGCATGCACCGAAGCGCGGGACGCAAGGTAAGTCGGAACCGAGCGCCTCCGTATATTCTTCACCTCGGTGGTTTGGGTGTTAATTATGTCGAGATTCCGGAAACATGAGTTTCCGAGATGTTGCGATGTGCAACAAAAGCTCGAAAGATTTACCCAAGTGGTCACCTTTAGCTGCAATCTATTCTCCGAGTGGATAAAGATTAGCAGGCGGTTGAATTTGCGTTTTGCGGTTGGTGAGAGTGGTGGGACCGGGAGTCGGGGGCTCACGAGATGGTAAGGAGACCCGAGCTGAGGTCAGATTTACGAGGGGAAGCTGTGAGAGGATCGAAGAGTATTTGGAGTATGTTGTGAGTTCTTTTGCTTCTAAAGTTATTTGAAATCTGGGTTCTTTTGATTGCCAGTTTTTTTCTTGTGCTGTTGTGAAGGGGGCATACAGATGTCATGTCCTTCTCCTTGACAAGGGAAGATTGAATCAGTATTTCATACTTCAACGTCGCCTATGAACACCTACAGAAAAGAGTTACATTTCTCCAAATCCATTTTTCTAAACTCTTGTTACAAAGTGTTTTTCTCTCACCCCTTACTTCGCTTCGTGAAAATATAACGACGCTGCTGCTGGCACTCTTCGCTCACCAGAGCCCAGCATCGAATTGTCTCAATGAAAGCTATTGGGGGTTCAGGGCTTGCTACCATATAGACTGGACAGGCTTGCAAGAAGGAGCTGTTTGGTCTCACCAGTCCTGCACGTTTGCTGTACTCACGTCTGCTGTACTCACGTCGCTTCTGGTGTTTATACTCGAGGTGGAAAACTGCCGTCGCTATTATCTCGTTCGTGGATATTGAGCATGCGGTCAATGGGAGGGAAACAGGTTGAAAAAACTGACGGGAAGGTTGCTTATAGGCAAACTGTTGAATTCGATGTATATAGATATCTAATGCCGCAGCTTCGACTCTCGTGCCTCATGGGAGGCCTCATGTACGCAAGAAGTGATAAAAGAGTACTCGACCGTGTGTGCTAGCGGTTCTCTCGATATCCAAAACTCTGCGAGCGCCTTCACTCCATACTTGAGTGTGTGTTTGACTTGAAGTTCTAGTGTGATAATTGTGAGAGGTCAGTTTGTGCAAGCCTCACCATGCAATGCGAAGATGAATATCAAACGAAGAACAAAGTCCGGGGAACAGGAGCCTAATATCGAGCAATTATCAGCAAATAAACAATCACCCATAATTAACCATCAATGCATCCTTCTCGGCCTTCTCTCCACAGCCGAGTTCTTGACCTAAGTCTAGCTCTACTAGTTCGTCTAGCAGCCGCAAGCCACAGATAAAGAAAGGAAGGAATACCCGAGTGGCTGGCTTGTCAGCATTCCGATTACCTCGCATTCATACTAGGTATCTCCTCACCCCTCACATCTCCGGAACGTCAACAATCCGAGAGGGAGTGCGATGTGCAACAAAATCTGCAAGTGCAAGCCATTTGGGTCAAGTGAATTGAGCGTGACTGATAAGGATAGGTGCTGCTGTTATCCTGGGTTCTGCCCCATGTTTTCTGCAACTTGTAGACTTTTGAAATAGTTGGGCTCGTGTTTAGGTCGAATAATATTCGTTTCCACTGTGCTGCTTCTCTTCTCTTCTCTTCTCTTCTCATTTTCTTTATTTTGGGGTCCTTCTTGTTGGAGTCGGTACTCCAATGGTCTATTTACTGTCTTCGACCCCGCAGGAATGAGGTCTGACGAAGCCTCGACACTGAGGCTGAGCCGCTGAGATCTTGAGTGCTTGCTGTTTACAGTTGCTCATACCCCAAGAATGCACTCTATTTTGTTCTCACATTTGCTGTTTACTTACCGCAGTGCATAAATACTTACCCAATCGATGATCCTTTCCTCCTCCAGCACTTCAGGTCAGCATCACCTATAGACATTGATATCTACTCGATCTCGAGTGTGAGCTCCGCACTTCCAATCTACAAAAAGGCCTGCGCCACTCCCTCGCTCTCTTTGCCTGCCCCACAAGCAGACAAGCAGGATCGCATTCCCATCTACAAAAAGGTCATTACCGTTCCCTCGTTCTCTCGAGCTGAGAAGAAGCAGAAGCAGGCATAGACACTGCTGTCAACGGCTGCCTTACTCACCAACACCTCTCACTCGCCACTCTCCAGACAAATCCAAAAAGCGCCTCACCATCCTCTTCGCCCTCTTCCTCGGCGCATCTGCAACTGTTTCCCGGGACGCAAGCCCGTTGACAGGCGTTATCCCCTACCTCAAATCGGAAATACCAGCACTACAGCAAGCAGCTCTCAAGGGCAATATGATGATCAAACCAAAAAAGGTACCGGCACAGATCGTGAAGACGGAGGGGAAGTGTACCTGTGTGAGCGGGCTGAGATGTTGTAAGCCTTTTTGTTATTGTTATTGTGATGCGGAGTGTGGGAGTACTACCGACTACGCCTGCTAGCTGGAACGCAACTTCCCTAGCAAGCATAAAGGGTAGGGTCAGGAAGTGGAGACGTATGGAGGAATGGAATGGTGGCTGTGGATGGAGTGAGTTCACTAAGGGACGGAGGGCGGGTGATGATGGGTGGGAGGCTGAGACGAGAGTAGAGGAAGAGTCGTGACGGGAAGACATGTGAGATAGCATATGGTACCGGCCACTGCTAGGAGGCTGGGTGCATATATGCATGTGAAGAAGGGGGGGTGACTGGGGCTTGCCTTCTTGGATACTTCAAATTCATTGTTATCACTATTCTGAAGGTGTGCCTTCATGATCCTAAATGTAATTCTCACTCTGAGCGTGAAACTACTCATGGTTTGGATCAGACCTTTGGTTTCCTGTCGAGGTTTGGGTGGTACCCATGCTCATAATACAGAATGCGCGGGGTTCTCAAGCATATTGCTCATAATGTGCTATGATCTCTCGCTCGTAGATTTGAAATGCGTGAGGTTCTCCTACGTATAAGTCAGAAACAACAAGATTTTCCGGCTTTTCAATTCGAATGAACAAGAACTTCTTACTCATAATTCAAAACGAACAAGACTTTTTGTTTCGTGGTGAAAGTCGGAATTCAGAACGTTGTCTTTAATGGAGGAGCTCCCGATCTGAGTCTTTGTGAATTTGGGTGTGATAGCATTGTACGGACGGAACTTAAAGCCATTTTACGCATGGACTCGAGAGCTTGAGAAGAAAAAATAGGCGACTAGCTTTCAGGTAGATTTGGGAGTACTTCAAGCTGAGAAGAGAGAGGAATATTGAGACTTCAAGGAGGATTTGTGGTTAGCCGAACATGAGTGAACCATAAACCTGTTGATAGATGAGCAACTACCTTCTTTTTGTTCTGTGAGAGTCGAGATATTGAGGTATGAGATATCGAGAGGTGTGGGGGTTTCCAGTGATGGGAATATCAAGACGTTGAGATGTGGATGACTATAGCGTACCTGACAGCTCGGAAGTGAACGAGTAAGAGCATTGGCAGAATAATGTCCCCTAGGGTTGATCACCACGCGCCTCTTTCAGCGGGTCTAGTCGAGACTAGATTTGGGATATTTTGGGACCGAAATATTCGTACTCTGTGACCTATCCAGCTGTTTTTCCTGAAAGATAATCTGCCTGCTTGATGAAAGGGAGCTCACGCATATAAGATACCAGCCACTCGAATTTTCAGCCCATTCTCACTTGCTCGGACGTCAAGATACAGTCAGGAGTCACTCGAGACATAGCAGCCTTATCTTTTGTGTTCTGAGATCTAAATCCGCCGACGATCCGCAAGACAAGACGACCGTCACTCGAGACATTCGCTACTTGTATCTTTAGCCTTGCCGCATCAACGACATTCACACCGCTTGGTCGTGCACGGTAAGACGCCGATCCCGACAATATAAGAGGATTACTATACCTGTTGAGTGACATGCAGGCCGCTGGAATGTACACCGCTATTGCATTAATCGCCAGTGAGAAGACCGAAGGCCGTTCGGAGCAATTCTTGGACCTTTGCATGCGGCTTTGGAGAGGTTGGTGATATGCAATTGTGGCAGAGCGTGGAGAAACAACTGCGGATCCTGCCAGCTTGGCAGACACCCAATTGAGTTTTCGAGATGAAATCAAAAGAAATACATAAAAAGGAAGTACGTACAAGTACTATACATGCGGTGAAGCAATCAGGAACCCATCGGCCATGTGTTTCTTTGAATCACATCCCTTATCTCAACTGCAAGGCTACTCGGTACGCCATGTGACCTTTCTGATTCGTGGCTGAAATGAAACCGAATTACTTGCGAATGAACCATATCTCAGGACACTTGACCGGAATGCATTCGATATGCCACAAAACATCTTCATCTGATTTCAAGTTGTCAAGAGGTAACGCTTGGGGCACATCACGTGGGAAAGGACTTGGGTATCCTAGGAAGCCTTCCGATTTGGTGGCTTAGGCAGCAAAAGGGTCGTCGTCTGGCGCTGTACTTGGGACCGCCATTCCCTTTCTTACTGCCACTGCCATGCTGTCATCTCCGTTGGGGGGTAATATCGAGTATTTCCCGGGAATTATGATCGATTGAAAGGGATATCGAAATGGCATCCCACGTGCAGCGTTTCTCTGGTAATGCTGGCCAGGTGCCAAGAGTCGTAAATGACATGCGGCAAACTCAGGAGAGGGCATCGGAAAGTAAAATTCGTGGGCTACTCGTAGCGTATCGGTTTGGCGCTGAAGAAACCCTTGGCGCCGTTATCAGGATATGTGTCCCAAATCTGCGTGCCTGCTTTGTACCGTGTTCCCATTTTCGGGTTGCCCAAACTTTATCTATTGCTCGGTGGCTGAGATCTCCATCATAGCAGCTGCAGTAGCTGCATCTACGGTGGTACACCTGCAGCAACGCGGGATAGACAGGAAATAGAAAAAGCTTTGATAGCAAAACAATAAAACATAATTCTCCTAACTCCTAAGCGGGATGCTTGCGGCTGATGGAGCTTTTTATGGTGGCACCTTGTGGCATAAGCAGTTGATATGTCTCAGGTTCGTAATTAAAGTTGGTGGGTCGGTCTGGCATCCCGTAAAACCCCTTTTCGAGGAGGCCGTGGAGCATCCCGGCCAACTGACATTTGGAGAGTGGGACGGCAGTGGAGAAGCATTTATTTTTGTCCAAACGACTTCATGTCTGTCTGGGGAATCTCAGGGAATAACAGGACGTAAAGGAAGGAAACGGAGGATGAGGAGATTTTCCTCGCTCAGCACGTATCTGGTACATTGAGGCTGATCCGACCTCTCAACAAAAGCGGAGGATTGGGCGATAGAGAGAGCGAGTTGCCACTCCAGCGACGACCACCTTGGGCTCTGATAGTCGCTGTCGTATGGCGGCCCACCATGAGAGCCATGTTCAGCCCATGCAGAGCTGCCCACTTGTTTCCTGACGAAAATGTAGCGGATCGAGCAGGTTTATTGCCTGTATCCCTGCTCGGCCGCCACCCTAGTTCGAATCGGCTTAAGCCAGCCTTCTCGACTCTTCGAGACAAAATAATTTCGAGAAGCTAGGAGCAACAATCCCATACATAAATCTTCTGCCAACTTGTCTTCTTCACTGCCGCTGCCATCGTTACTGTGACCATCTGTGAATAGCCTTGTGAGTCTCTCTGCGTATTCAATCTTGCTCTTTCCCCTGCTGCACCTGCAATTACGTCAACCTGCTTAACGTCGCTAACTTGGAGCTTCCCCTCCTAGAAAAGGACTCTCCTGAGAACTCAACGTCAACCTCTACCAAAACACCTACCGACAACTCCATATACACATACAGCATGGCCTCTTTGAAGAGTATCCCTACGCATTTGAAGTCTGCCCTTGGCAATGGCGACGCTGGTGCTGAGTTTGCCAAGAAGCACCATGGCAAGACACAATCACATATGGTGAGTTTGTAGTTCTTCTGCACAAGAGCAATTCCCCTGCAGAGCTTTGAAGCGACCAAAGGACGGTGGGCGGATGTCAATCTTGGCTTCTAGTGAAGCCTGAGAAGTGATAGGACACGCATTGCCCGCCTTAGATGTCGGCGGATGTGAATTGCCAGGTTGGACCAGAATCTGGATCTATATCAACACCACCATGATTTTGCACGAACTCCATCATGTGGGCATCCTCCTGTTCGATGACTAGGCAAATGGCCGACCAGCACCAGCAACAGCTCAGAGAATGGACTCAACGCATACGGGACGTTCGTACCTATACCTTTCCTGGGTATGCAATTATTCAGCTCCTACCTTTCTTGGTAGCACCGAGAGCCATTATCTTGATCTGGTACGAATACAGAAGAAAGCAGACGCCAATCTCCGAGTTGTACCAATTGGAAGTTTCCAAGCACGTCCGCATGATAGCCGGATACATCGTCGTGACAATATTTAACAACGGCACAGCCTTTGCCTTGAGATTCCTAGCCAACGAACCCTTCTCACCCGAGACGGATGTCGAAGCAGAGTTTCTTTACGAGCTCTTTCAGCTAGTCAACGACGCTTCTGTGATATTCCGAACTCTTCTGGTTTACTTTCCTTTTTTGCCCCGCGTCATTCTTCTGCTCTTGCTGCTCTTGTGCGCAATCCTGATCTGTCTGCAACTTGCACAAGTATTGCTAGACTAGCTCTTGCAGCAAACTTTGCCCATATCTTCACTTTGGTTGCCTCTCTTCTTCATTGCTGTACCTCAGGAAAAATGGAGCCTCCTGCAGCATCTGTTCCTGTAGAAATTGCTACTCATCCAGGCGCAACGCTGACCTCAATCAAGGCCTTCGAAAACACTTCCACCTCCGTTGCTGCCAGCCAGATGCGCAATGCGCTTAACAACCTTGCCGATACTTGCAAAGACCCCGAGGAGAAGAAGGTAAGTTGTCCAATCCCTCAGAATGGCTTCGGTCTAACCAAAATGGGTGTAGCTCTTTGAGACTGAGATGGATAACTTCTTCGCTCTCTTCCGCCGATACCTGAATGACAAGGCCAAGGGCAACACGCTGTAAGGTCACATTTGACGCGTTCGGGGGAAACAGTGGCTAATAATCACCTAGGGAGTGGGATCGCATCGCACCACCTGCGCAAAACCAAGTCGTTGACTACAACCAGCTCGCCAACTCCGAGTCTGTCACCTTCCTCAACAAGCTCGCAGTGCTCAAGCTCAATGGTGGTCTTGGTACTTCTATGGGTTGTGTTGGTCCAAAGTCCGTCATTGAGGTCCGTGATGGCATGTCCTTCCTGGATCTCTCTGTCCGACAGATCGAGTACCTCAACCGCACCTACGATGTCAATGTTCCCTTCATCCTCATGAACTCCTTCAACACCGATGCCGATACCCAAAGCATTATCAAGAAGTATGAGGGCCACAATATCGATATCATGACCTTCAACCAATCCCGATACCCCAGAATCTTGAAGGATTCCATGCTTCCCGTCCCCAAGTCATATGACTCCCCAATCTCTGACTGGTACCCTCCTGGACATGGTGATGTCTTCGAGTCTCTCTACAACTCTGGAATCCTCGACAAGCTCATTGAGCGAGGTATCGAGATTCTCTTCTTGTCCAACGTCGACAACTTGGGAGCTGTTGTTGATCTTCGCATCTTGCAACACATGGTTGAGACTGAGGCGGAGTACATCATGGAGTTGACCGACAAGACCAAGGCTGATGTCAAGGGTGGTACTATCATCGACTACGAGGGTTCTGTCCGTCTTCTTGAGATCGCTCAAGTCCCCAAGGAGCACACCAATGAGTTCAAGTCGATTAAGAAGTTCAAGTACTTCAATACCAACAACATCTGGTTGAACTTGAAGGCCGTCAAGCGCATTGTTGAGAACAACGAGCTCGAGATGGAGATTATTCCCAACAACAAGACCATCGCAGCTGATAAGAAGGGCGAGTCAGATGTCTCCATTGTTCAACTTGAGACCGCTGTCGGAGCCGCTATTCGTCACTTCCACAACGCCCACGGCGTCAACGTTCCCCGTAGACGTTTCTTGCCCGTCAAGACATGCTCTGATTTGATGCTCGTCAAGTCGGATCTCTACTCTCTCAAGCACGGTCAACTCCAGATCGACCCCAACCGATTTGGCCCTGCTCCTTTGATCAAGCTCGGCAACGACTTTAAGAAGGTCTCTGACTTCCAGAAGCGTGTCAGCAGCATTCCCAAGATCATCGAGCTCGACCACCTGACCATAACCGGAGCTGTCAACCTCGGCCGTGGCGTTACTCTTAAGGGTACCGTCATCATCGTCGCTACGGAGGGCAGTACCATCGACATTCCTCCGGGATCCATCCTCGAGAACGTCGTGGTTCAGGGTTCCTTGAGATTGCTTGAACATTAAGCGAGCGTGCGTTCTTGTAGACTGGTAGGGTATGGGTGGACGGAAGGCATGGATGGCTGGCTTTGCTGTTCATTGGTCCTCTGGTGGTCTGTTGATCCTGAGTTGATGCATGAAGACCTGGCACGATTATGGATTTTTATGGCATTTCTCAATTGTGAATTGCTGAACTTTCAGCTAGGGCAGATGAGAAGAGAAGCTTCTATTGATGAGCATTCGTGTGATTACTCTTTTTAATGGCACGTTGAACATGGACTTTTAGAAATATGTGTACCTATGAT
The DNA here is from genome assembly GCA_001625345.1 of Cairneyella variabilis. Classification (NCBI taxonomy): domain Eukaryota; kingdom Fungi; phylum Ascomycota; class Leotiomycetes; order Helotiales; genus Cairneyella; species Cairneyella variabilis. The sequence goes on along the minus strand of AYLM01000496.1, from coordinate 8,304 downwards.
ATGCGTGATATGTGTGTCATCTGTGTGATGTGTCTAGATGTGATGTCTACTTCGATCAAGGTATATTTATTTGGTGGATGGAGTCCTGATCTGGTATAAGAGCTCTCAATACTCGGCTCCAGTTTACCTTAAGCTATCTGCTTTATGGCTCCTTGCATGCTCCAAATACAATTGAATGCTAAGATGGAGGTCCAAGTGGAATTTCCCCTGACTGGAAGACGTCGAGATCAAAGCTACGCCCACGTGATGGCAAACGCGCGCTTGCAGGTTGAAGCTACGTAACCTCCGTAAATCACAATTGATGTTAATTACAATATAGTTCTACCTAGACCTACTCTTCCAATCATAATTTGGAATTTTTGCTTATTTCAACTTCATGAGCTTTGAGAAAAGAAGAGCCAAGCAGTCAATTGGGTGCTAACGAATCTTCGTATTAGCTATGGCGGGGTCATTGGATCTACTCCAAAGCTCACAAAACGCAAACGATACATTCGACGATTATCTACGCACATGCTGGCGCAAACAAGACTGCAGCTCATGTCTCAGGGAGGAAGAGGCGCCGTGTAATTGGTGTCCGAGTGTAAGCTCCCTCTCCTCTCATCCATATTATCTATACACCCTATACCTTCCTCCTTGTCCTTTCCCACCACCCAGAGCTAACAGAACCCAGTCCGGCATCTGTATACCGAATACAGCATATTTCCAGCTCCTAGCTCCCATCTCCAACCCGGACATCTGCCCCCTGTGGTCCGAGAGATGGGAACTTAGATCTCGTGGGCTGGGGTGCCATGTTTCCACTATCACGTTCTTTACATGTGTTGTGAGTGTGGTGGCCACGTTCGTGTTTATGGGACTGGTGTGGGCGGGGTATACGTGGGGACGGTGGGCGAGGGATCGCTGGAAGAGGAGGGAAGAGGGGTGGTCGAGGTTTTGGCGGTGGGAGGTTTGGAAGTATAGGCTGAGATTGGTGGATATTCGGAGGAGGGGAGGGGAGACGAGACCGTTGCTGAATGGGGAGGGTTGAGGTTGTCCGGTTTCGTCGATGCAGGACTTATACTCTATCGCAATTGTATGTCTGTTGCTGACCAGCAGTGTCCTTATCAACTAAGCCTTAATGTCCATTCTGCCTTTCCGCAGATGCCCAATTGGCGTGTCCAGAGTCGGTATACTATTGTGACTTGAAATCGACTTCATCCTGAGCTCACAGGCGGGATTATCCCAACTTCATCTCCTTCTTTGATGTCCACCACACTGTCATTGCTGCCGTATTCCGGCATATCAACATATTCCAAGTTAACGGTAATAAGACAGCTCTCTAAGAGCTTCTTGATTCCTTGGTACTTCTCCTCAAGCGTATCAAATAGCTTGGAGAGTGGGAGCGGAGCTGGGAAGCTTTCGGATTCTTTGGATGTACGGTCGGTTATAGGCCCGAAGTACCGTATTGTGAAGTGCCCTGCCGGAGCTTTGGAGACAGAAGACATAGTGATGTCTGTCTGCAAACCTTCATTGCACACAAATATTAGCATTGGTCAACGAGGAATGTTCGCAAGAATGGAGTTGGGGTGGAAAGAGTCAGAAATCTTGGTGGATTGTCTACTTGTCAAGCCACGGAAGTGGCAAGATTCGGGTAATACATGCTATATGTTGTTCATCATGATAGAGCAGTGTAGGAGGAGGAAAGAAGAAAGCTGTAACATACCTTACTTAGTCGTCGAGAGATGATTGTGTGTACGGACCAGAAAATATTCGAGGGAAAGGGAATTTGTGCGCACGGACAATTGCGTCACGAGAGTTCGCGTCTCCATCGAAATAAATTTCTAGATAGCCTGCGACAGCACGCATTGGCCCTCAATCCGGCGAAATCATGCTGCGGCCAGCTCAAGTCCGGAAGCAGGTAGTGGGAGGGTACGTCTGCTGGGAATGTCTTGCCAAATTTCGGTCTGGAAAGTCCATAGGTGGCGCCAGAGCATACACCAGGGGAGCTTCCTCACGCTTGAGAAGTCCAAGGCTTCGGGACACTCACAGGCAGCTCAGCAGTAACAGCACGGTAAGCTAGTCCCAAAGTACTTTTAAGGACTGTTTCTGACAAAAGTCAGGCATCTGCGCAGGCACGGTTGGACCATCCAGACCTGCAAGCCCTCTATCATCGTTCAGACATTCGCGAACGACTACGGAAATGGGAAGCGGAGAACGCCCCGAACTTCGAACTCGTGGGAGACTTGCAAGTTCTGCCTGAAAGTGGGAGTGTTTTCAATGGTGCTTCAGCGCAGCAGTCATTCTCTCCCGTTCTAGAAACTAGAGAGGGAGAGCTAGATGAAGGAAAGCCAATATTCGACCGTGGTGGGCTGGTAGATGTCGGTACCAATCGAACATTTCTGTTACCTGGAGACCTTGTGGAGCTCATGTATGATTCCCTGCGGTCTGGCAATATTATTTGCGCAAAAGCTAAAGCTAAGCAGGTTTGTTGGCAGTTGCCTACAAGAGCTTGCCATATTTGTCCGAGAGTTCGATGGCCAGGGACAGTTCTACACAATGTCAGGCCAGTGGTGCCATAGGTCGGACTCTCGAGCAGAGTTTATTGTTCCTGGCTTTGTTGAGCCCGAACAGCTGGATGAGTTACGACCGTACCTGCCAGGAGATGATTTACCTTTGCATGCACAGGACAAGCTGCAACATTTTGAGCAAGCACTACCAGGGAATATTGGCAAATCCCTTCTCAAAAAGATGTCCGAATTCTGGAATCAGGCAAATAGAGCATACCAGATGGCTTCTTCGACCTTAGACAATGCTCATAGCGTTGTTGCGAGGCCTGAAACTTTCAGTTACGCAACTCTAGATGAGCTTGCAGATCGATTGCTATCGGAGATACTTCCAAAGCCTGTGGATACAAGATACCCGCATCATGTACTCTATGCCGTTCATAGGGCGCTGCTCGGCGAGGACATTGGTTTCGGATTTCAGGCACAGGGTGCTCTTCGCTCAGGGGGTATATACGAGATTCACCCATTAAAGGAGATCTCCCTCACTGCAAAGGCGCGTCAATCTGTCCGCAGGTATCGAGAAGGTCTGCTCAGGAAACCCCCGAAGCCAAGTGTGCTGGAAAGGTTTGCTGCTAAAGCTCGCCGTCTGATCGATCTCAGTCGAAAGCATCGGCAATTTACCCCACATGGCACTGTAGGGCCGTTTCCGGCCAAGCTGTCAGACGGGCAACCTTTCAATGAAGGGCTCAGTAGTGAAGAATTCGATCAGGATGACAAGCAACTCATCTGTTTCTTGGAATCATGGGCATGCTTGTCAAGCTTTGGCCTGCAGTCTTCTTTGAATGGGATTGGCTCTACTATCTTACGCACTATAGGACGATATCCCGACGTAGAGTTAGACAAGACAACAGCATGGACTTGCTTGCAAGAGATTGGAGCTATTCCGCCTTGGGAAAGTCGAGCTTCGTATGGACTAAGGCTTCCTGACACCGGACGGCTACTGTCGAATCCGGATGCTGGTAAGCCTGTTTCAAATGGCTTGACTAAAGATACTCTGAAAGATATTCGAAAGGACTGGGGGAACCTTCCTGTTTTTTGTGTTGATGATGCCGCTGCTCATGAGATAGATGATGGAATCTCCCTTGAATATACCGACTCTCCTGATCAGTATTGGATCCATATACATATGGCAGACCCTGCTGCCCACATTAATCCGACAAGCGCTGCGGGACGTCACGCAGAACGGATGACTCAGACAGTATACCTCCCAGAGCGTGTAATGCCCATGTTACAGGAGGACTTTGTTCAGGCTCGTCTCAGTCTTGCTCCTAACAGACCTTGCTTGACATTCAGCATCAAAATGGATCTAAGCGGGCAGATCCTGGACACTAATATTGTACCGGGATATATCCGAAATGTCATCTTTCTCAGTCCAGATGTTCTTAGGCAGGCAGCCACGAATGTAGAACCGCCTGAACAGGTTCCTTACGTTGTAGGTACCGACACCGCGACACCGGGACCATCGAGGCGGATGACAGAAGGTGATGAGCTTACTGATGCTCAAAAGGAAGCCCTTCGAACACTCCGCAAAATTGAGTTGGCCAGGATGAAGCAATTGCAAGCCAAAGGTGCTCTCTTCGTTGGGTTCCCAAAAGCTTCCTTAGGAGTCTCATTGGTTGAACGTATTTGGACGAAACCAGTTTTGGGATTCAGCCGCCACCCTCATGGTGATCCAACGATTCGAGTCAGCATTGAGGAGCTGAGTTCGGACGGATCTGCTTCGGCCATGGATTTCAACACCGTTGCTTGCTTCATGCTCCTGGCTGGTGAAGTCGCGGCTCGATGGTGTAATGAGCGAGGCATCCCCATACCTTATCGTGTCACTCCGCGTCACCCAGAGAGGAAGGATCCTTATGAGTTCTTTCGCGAGGTAGTTCAGCCATCTTTTGATGAAGACGGTAATCTGCCAATCGATATATGCTACGAATACTTCAAGGTCATAGGCAAAGTGCAACCCTCCACAACAGCAGGCCCGCACGCAGCTCTCGGAGTCGATATGATCACAAGATGTACAAGTCCTCTGCGAAGATTCACGGATCTCCTAGTCCATTGGCAAATCGAAGCGGCCTTATTAGAAGAGAAGCGAAGCGGCGAATCGCTTCTTGGGAACACGAGCGAATTCTTCCTCCCGTTTTCCAAATCGCAAATCGACACTCTTCTGCCACGTCTGGCTTCTCGGGAGCGAATGATCCGACTGTATGAATCGGAAGCACGTAAGGGGTGGATGTGCCATTTCCTTCTCCGAGTCTGGAAATTTGGGGAAGCAGAATTGCCTTCGCCCATGACCTTCGTTGTTCGAGATGTGAACCCTGAGCTCGAGACAGCAAGAGGAACCGTGCAGGAGCTCTTGGTCGACGGAAAGTGTAGTATACCTGAAGAGATGTCTGCAGATGATGTCAAACGTGGGGATAAGTTCGCGGTCGAAATCGCCAACATCGATACGTATCTGCAAAAAGTCGAATTCAAGGCACTTCGACGTTTAGATACCTCATAGCTTCAAAGCAACTGTGCTATTAGCTCTGACATCAAAAAGGACTTAGAGTCCAAGATTTCCTCCAAATATTGACGCCAGTATGGTATTATATGAAGAACATCGAAGTGGCAGGTAGCGAGATGAACTTCGTATTTACGAGAAAGGATGAGCGTCAGAACGAGGTTTCAAATGACCTTCAAGCTGGAATGCTCCTTGTTTATATATATTATGTGTACGAATAACCCATCAATATCATCTATTTCAAAGAAGACTATTGTTTCCAAATAATTGCAAGACCTCAATTCCATTGAGCTTCAATTGCTACATTGAGGCAAGCATTTTGTTGATAGAGTTATTATCAAACTTCGATCTCCACTATCAAGGGCCAGGTCTGGGCGCGAGGTTGATGGAATGCTACCATATATGCGCAGCACACCAGCCTCAGCAGTGATCTTGAACACACCGCATGCTTTTCCGCAACATAAGGATTCTTCTCGTCTCTCTGCCGATCCCTTCTTTCCTTGGCCTGCTTTCCCACCTTCTCCCATATAAACATTCGTTACTTACATCACGGTCCCTATCTAACAGTTTTTCTTTTAAATCATCCCTTACTCTTATCTTTGTTATGTCCTCTCCCGTTAATTTAAGTCGAGATTGAAAAACAGCACAATGCGTTACTCTACGATCTCTGGGTTTGCCGTTGTGCTCGGCGTTGCTGCCGCACAAGATACGAGCTTGGTCATCGGCCTCATTATTCCTACCATTGTCCCCGTTGCGGATATGATGCCTTGCAGTCAGATACTGCCCCCTTTCCTCTCCATTTCCTATCCCCTCATCTCAAAACTAACTTGACTCGTTCTCAGTGTCAGGCATGACAGTCTCCTGCAGCAGAACAACAATGATGGACACCGCGACCGCTATGAACGGGTTGGCAGCAGCTACTTCCGCCATCATGACAGCGTCCTCGATGACAGCTATGATGTCGAGCATGAGCTCGAACATGGCGTTGATGAATACGTCGATGATGTTGTCGAGCATGATGATGAGTATGAGCACCGTGAGCTCGATGATGCCTATAAATACTAATCTTACAACTCCGGTGATGACCGGGAATGCTGCTTCTGCTGGTGTTTCGGTGCATTTAAGTCCTTCTAACATACCCTCTCTTTCACGTGAATGAATGCTGATGTACTGGTACGCAGATCAAGGTGTTGTCATTGGCACTTGCTGGGATGGTTGGGGCTTTCACATTCGCTTAAGGGAAAACATATTCAAGTGTTGAAGCATAGACCGTGTTGTGTTCTTCTTTTCGGCATTTGAGACGAGAACGAACACGCTTGCCTCGGTCTCTTTCAATATAAAATTGGTTCTTAGCGTTTATATAAATGGGCTCGGGTTCTAGGAGGGGCGGCCGGGACTTTGTGCTTGCTTTTGGCTTCTTTCCGATTCTGGATCATCGCCTGTTGAGCGGAAAAGATGCTGGATTATTACTTGGAATGAACTCGACCATATTAATCGAGGAGTTTTTCTACCAACGCGGTATCTTGAGCTTGGTGGTAACACTTCAATGATCCAGTAGAGCCTTCCTTGGTCTTGGTCGGCCTCCTTATTCAATCCTTCAACCCCCCTACCTGATAAAGTGGCCGAGTATTCATTGGAAGTGTAGCTACGCCTTTCATAACTCCTCCAAACTAATGGCGGGCAACAAAGGTGCCCAATTTTCATGCACCATTACCAGAATACAAGCACTGAGATATTACTTTTTGCTGAGAATGTCAAACCAAGGCTATACAAGTAGCGGACTTAAGTTGGTGAAGAACAGCATTCTGCTTGGACTTTCAGAATCAGTGCACACGAGTTGTAGAATATAGTTGGTGAATAATAGCCCTTTAGTGCTCTTTTCCTGCCGTTCTACGGTCAGAAAGCACAGCCACGAGTGGCTGACTGAAAGGGTTAGAAAGGCAAGTAGAACAAGTCCGGTGAGAATGGCAGAAATGTGATGAACGAACAGCACTGAGCATATGGTAAAGGAGTCTCAAGTGGCAGATAAGCACACGAATAGTGAAATGGGAGTGGTGAGGCTTTGAATTCTAATATAGACAGCAGAATGGGAGCACGAGTGGCTGATCTTAAGCGGCAGATGCATGGTAGACTTGGCACAAACGATTGCTATGTCAACGTGACGAGACAGTATCCTATTGAGCAGAGCAGAAACTAGTTGCACGAGTGCTAAAAGGATTTTTTGAAACTTTCACTGTTCAAACCCCTTCAAAATTGTTAACATCAGGGAACTTTAGCTGTCTGCAAAATGGACATTCCTGCTACTAATTTGAATATAGCCAGAGTGCACCCAAAATTTTCTTGATAATTGACAAGCAGAGAAGTGGCTGAGTCCAGACAAGAGGCTAGCGTTGTCATTTAAACGGCAGTCATTCAAGAGACTGTTGTCGTTGAAGTGATGGTCGTCGTTGAGCAGAGCCAGCAGACGGACGTCAGATTTGTTAATTTCTACGTAATAAGTTCTTTATGAACTCTACCATTTAATCCTCCGTAATAACACAACAATGGAACATCAAAATAGCATCATTGTTCTATCCGCAGCCACGGCATGGGAGGGAAATGGCTTAAGTCTGGCTCCACAAGGTTTGCTTCTGTGCACCTACTATATATATATATATATGCGCTGGCTCATCTGTAACACGTTAATAAGCAAAGTGAAAATGCGTTGGCATTTGAATGCCGTTGAGACTTATTGTATACCATAGCTTACCACAGCTTTGAGATTGAATTGACTTACGAATCTAGATTTGAATATTCATTGAGGGAAGGCCCATCATCTTGAGCAAATCGAATTCCTCGCTGAGATGAGAACTATTTTATGATTAGTGATGCTTCTTCCGCGTGATTCGAAGTTCATCCTAACCTTCTTAGGAACTTTCTAGTTTAGTAACCTGGAAATGAAGATCTATGAATCAGCGAGCTCATTCATTGGGAGACGCTGCGAGGCATGAGTTTCACGCCTGAGAGCCAGAAGTGACATAGTAAAGCATGATTCATGACATAATATATACAGATAAATATAGATCAGTCGTATAGGTGTACAGTCCTCCGCTAGACCCGTGCCCGAAAGGCAAGATGAGATCCCTCCACCTTCGCCTCCGGCCTCGAGTCCAAGAATCCTATTATCATTCAGTCTTTAGAAGTCCTTCTCTGCTCAGTACCATTTATCTTAAACCTCGATCAAACATCTAGCAAGTCATCCCAGTAGGCCCTCCTCTCACCCCTCCACCC
>AYLM01000495.1:0-35897 GCA_001625345.1 Cairneyella variabilis | reverse complement strand
CCCCTCCTCCATATCAACACCTTCATCTATACCAACCCCCTCCTCCATATCACCCCCCTCCTCCATATCAACCCCTCTCTTCGATTCTGCCAAATCTGCTGCCATTCTTTGCCATCGCTTTCGCAGCATTTCACGTCTGCTTTTTTCTGATTGGAGGTGTGACGCCTTCGCCTTCGCGGACGAGATCTGAAGATAGAGATAGACCTGAGATGAAGTGTCAGTCAGCCAAGTGTTTCGTCTCCGAAGCATCAAAGCGGAGGTATAGTCTACTAACTGGGAATTTTCACACTTACAAGCCAGATCAGAGACCAGAGCATGATCTCGGACTCTTCCTTCATTTTTTTTCTTCTGGAATCTGCGAGTCTTAACTTTTCTCTGTGCAGACTCGGGTCGATGAGAGAGAAACTGATCTGGAGAACATCAAGGAAGGACAGCAAGGCTTGAGGGCCTTTCTCCTTTAAATAAAATCCTACGCAGGTGTATGACTCGAAATTCAAACAAAGCAGGGGCTGGAGTGCGCATGGAACACAAGATGCAGTGGACTGGAAAGCTCACAAATTCCCTCCACGTCTATTACCTTCCTTTCCAGCGCTGCAGTCTATGTGACTCACACAATCAATTCGTGAACAGAGACCTGAAACTGGAGGAAGTGCTTGAAGGCTCTGAAGGATATCATGGCTTGAAAGTTTGCGGCGGTATTGGATGGCTGAGCCGACCAGCTAGCTGTTTGAATCGTTTCTCGGGTTTCCATACAGCGACCGAGAATCGCGTCATTGGTCTTTTACACCCTGTTCAAAAATTCCTTTCGCTGCAGATGACCCCAGAAGGAGGGCGAAGTGCCCAAAAGTACAGTGATCTCAGGTTCAAACTGCAAGGCAGGAGCTCTTAAACGATGGCTGAGACGTGTTACCGACAATGCGCTCAACCACGGCCACTGACTGGATTTCCTGCTGTCAATTGCCTCCCAGGCAACTTTGCCCCCATTTTTTATTGGTCTGGAAAGAAAACAATAGCGACGCGGTGGGAGAGAACGACCTTCACATGTCAATTCAGGTCATCGTCATCGGCATCTATCCTAGCCTCACTAAGAGTCTTCTCCTGCAGATACAAAGTCAAATTCGGCACGCGGCTCAGACAGTCTTTGCAGCATTAGCATAGCTGTCGGATACTTAATATCGTCTTTTTGCGAACGTACTGCGCTATAAGATCTTATGGCATGAGGATTCTCCCATTTCCTTCTATTACAACAGCTGACCTCACCAAACGTGACAGAAAGCCAGAGCGAACTGGCGCTCCAGGCTCTCATACCTGCCTCGGTTCTTACCACGCATCACTCCATGGCTTCAGTTACTACACAAAATTTCAAAATTTGTCACATACTTTTGCTGCTGCAATTGTCAGCCCTTCTCCGTTGAGCTTACGACATGAAACCCCGTCACGTTCGAAATCTGCTGCATTCGACCAATACTTCAAGGACTTCAAGAGTACCTCCCATCGTTTGAAGTGCTCAAGTCTCTGCCCGCCGAAGCTCGATACCTCCATGAACCTCCCACCAAATGCAGAGCTGTCGAAATTCTTGCTCATACGGAACAGCCTAGTAGAGGCAACAACTTGTTTCCTCATACCTTCCACGACTCCACACTCGTAAAGACTTGCCCTCGAAGCGTATAGCAGGGTCTTTTGAGCTTGAAGGCTAGTTTCTAGTTCAACTCAATAAGCCGTTCGCCGAAAACATGGTCATCGCGGCGGGAAGCTGGTCTATCTTGCTCTGAAGATGGCGGTATTTCACTGAGAAGTAGTTGAGGATGAGCTTGGAAACTCTCTCGCGATCCCCTGATCTGATGCTTTTGAACTAGCTTGTGAAATGCATGTGGAACTCTTGTGAAGATTAAACAGGGAGCTATCATCCTGGCTCAAGTGTATTATATGAAGTAGAAGTACTTTTACCTACCGAATGAAACGCTATCAAATGAAGTGACAAATTTTTGGAGGAAGGGTCTACGAAGGAAAATCTTGCTCTGCATCACCACGACTGGCCTTCTCGAATTTCTTCTGAGCCGTCTCCCACTCCTGACCCTCCTTTAATGGCTCTTCATCTCCTCCAGCACCAACATTATACTTCGCCCAGCCACCACCCACAGCTGTGATCGAGGCCTCGGTGCTACCAGTGAATCCATTTCCCAGCTCGCTAGAGTTACTCTCCTTCCCAAGCGAATACGTCTCCACGCTGACGTCTTGAGTCTTCAGTATTCCTCCTTCTGGCTCTGGACTCTGAAGGTGCGAGTTTCGGTTCCCGGAGTAGTCACCTAGTGCGATGGGATTGTTCTTTGAAATGTGAGGATTGGAATCGGGGAAGGCGAGGGTGACGTGATCTCGTCGTTTTGCGATGTCGGCGATCAAGTCGGCGAGATGAAGTTCGATATGGAGTTTGACGATGTAGGCGAGTGGGTGAAATTGGCAATACACAAAGCCGTTTCGAAGGCTCATCATGCAGATTATCAGAACCTGTTAAAATACTCGTCAGTTTATTTTGGGACGAAACTCAGGTGCCTGTACTCACATCCATGGACAACGACAGTATGACAATGGCGATATTGACATGCATCAGCGCTCGATACTTCTCCAGTCCCATCTTCACCAAGTTCTTCCGGACGGTCCAAATGAATCTGTAATTGAGGCCTGCGTCAACCAGCAGATAAATCGTTTTCTCGCATCGATCCCATATATTATTGATGTGGATGTACTCCTGTGATATCTGAAGCCTGGCTGGAATCCAGATGCAATAGACTGAGATGTTAATGGCAGTGACTGTTGCAGCAACGCTCCACTTGAGCCATGTCATGCGTCGAGTGTTTGGGTCGATGATAGCGATACGGTTGATGATGATTTGGAGGAGGAGTTGGACTTGCAGGGACCAGCAGGTCACTTGAGAGTAAGTCAGCATTTGCAATAGTAATAGTCGTGAGGTGCCATTCACAAACGCCGAAGTAGAATCCAAAACTGGGAGCAAGGCTGCCGTTGAGGTACAACCAGCAAATGACACTGAAGCAGAAGCATGCAGCTATTTCACCCCATACCATCCATACGTAAGGTGAGCGAAGTCGTTTCGTGGCTTTGATGCGCTGAGATTGCTTCAAAGCTTTCCAGCATCTGTTCTGGGTCAGACTTTGACCAGGAGGTGATCAATGGGACTGACGTGAGCGCTCCAACGCCAAGAGTGAAACCCCATGCAATACTTGCAAGCTTCATATCGTCTGCAGTCACAACGAGAGGAACATAATTCGGAGGCAAAAGAGTGGATAACATGATTTTGAGAATTCCCGACAGAATGGTCGGGCGTAGTCGGGAGTGCTGAGCTTGATGCAAGTACACCACAGATAATGCAGAGAAAGTTCATGAGAGCTCAGGAGATATCCTTGTTCTTTATGTATGTAGTCTGATTCACGAATTCAAAATTGAAGCACTGGTCGATGTGCCACAATAGAGAGTTTAATATTGGCCCGGTCCTCATATGCGGCTCGGGCACATGGAAGAAAAGCCTGAAAGCCACGTACAAGTCACAACGTAGAAGAATAGAAGTGAACAATACAACATTTTGCAGCATACGAAGTGACTGTGAGGCTCGAGAATGGTACACTAATTGGCTGAAACAGAAAAAGTGAGATTGGGATAGTTCATTTAAAAGATGGAAATGAAAGTTGGAGGAAAGAGACGTCTGATACAAGCGAGGCAGTGCGGGGAAATGGAAGTACGAGTACGGGTACGTGGAGGGAAGTCGTGAGAGAAATGTCCTGCTTCGGTGCGCTGTCACCGCTAGAATTCTCCTCTTGTGTTATCTATCAATATTGAAAATGGCATTGTATCAATTGAATTGCGGAAGAAACAAGTTGAAGTTTCCATCTTAGAAATTGAGGTGAAGTTCTTTGGCTGAGCGCTAAATTTAGAGCACAGCCACAGGCGAGGTCTGAGGGTCAAAATCAGATGATAACCCAGCCCTAGTCGAGTAAAATTGCAGAAATTCAGGGGAAGTCTCCTCTCACCCGAATTTTCCTTTTAGAGTTTGAGACAGAAGACTATGTTCAGACGTTCCGAAGACTTTGTCGATTAAGCCACATCCACTCGTGGGCTCACATTGATTTGAAACTCTTTTGCGACCGCTCCGTGGGGAAAGGGAGCTTCCCCATACCGCCTTTCCCCGCTTCGAAGAGGCGGCCGTACAGATTTTGAAAGACACAGTTGCATGCCTCCGTTCAAATTTACCACAGAGAGGTTAAACTTGTCAGGCCCAGAGAGTCACCATCACCATTTCAGCCTAGGCCGCAGTATTTAAACGACGGCTCTTCTTCCTGTTGCCCTCTAACAAGAACGAATCCTTCTCATTTGGCAAGCCTTGTATGCTTAGGCAGGTACATAAGAGTGGAAGGCGAAAGCTAGTATATATCGCCGCTTCTTGTCGTATAAGAAAGCTCATGAAGGTACAGTACATACCAGAGTCCAGACCTGCCAATTGAGTCTGAGAAGGATCACAATCTAATGCTGGTCGACGTATTCGTTTGCTCTGGTGGTTGTTTTGGGCTCCCCCAGAGTCTTCATCGCCGCTGTGGCGTCGTTTGAGGTCTTTCTAGGAATCCATTTGCTGGAGAAATTGAAAAAATTCCGCTGCCAATGATGGATACGCCGGGCGCACAAATCCCGCTATGCACTCAGCAATCGTGAGAGACTGTCCTTCGTAGGGCACGTTCGTATGTCGTTCAGCTCCAGCTTTCAGAAACCATTCCATCATCCGAATAGGCTCCCGAAGAATCGACTGTCTATTGAGTCTGTTCTCCGGTTCCATACCTTTAGCAATCATACGCTGCAGGTACATTTCCCAAGCATGCCCCCCCTTTCCCCCCAACTTCAAGAAGAGTGCAGGCCATCCTCAAATTCACTTCTGATTCTGCCCGACTCTGTGCTTCAATTTGTGCTTCCATCCTACGCTTGAGCCAGTATGTCGCTCTTTGCTTCTCTATCGAGACACTTGGATTTAACTTAGCGCTCACATAACCAGGTAAGTTGAGAAACAACACAAACTACTCAAATGATGAAATTAATCCCTTTGAATTAATAACATGGTCTGTCGACTTATATCAATCGGACATCCCGTGATGGCGTTTAGTTATCAGCTTATTCTTCTCATCCAAAATGTTGGTCTGGATCTTGTGTGATATGACATCGGCATCAGCATAAGGGGCGTATTTCATTATTTTTGAAGTCTAAACTATCATAGAAGCTCAAATGTCGAAGGGAGATACCCACCTCCGGAGTCGAGTCGGTGCATCAGGAGGTGACTTGTTTTCATCAAGTGAAGAAAAAGCTTAAATGCAGAGCTGCGAGTGTGCCTTATAGCTCCTTCCACCGTACATAGTCCGATAGGGCGTCTCGAGCAGTTCGGTGAAGAAAGTGTACAGTAGAAGATTGGCCGTGGATTCTTCCTCTTGGAGATGTCTCTAGGAGACAGGCGCATCGGACGTCACATGAACATCTAGTTCTTGGCTAGTTCTTCGTCCGCGGTGAGCTTTCCCTTCGTCGACTTGTAGAGTTGACGGCCCGTTCCGTGCCGAACTGCACAAACTGCACGATAGTGCCTGCGACAGAAAGAGCTGTCAAGGGATCCATGCTCCTTGCATTGGAGTGGAAAGGCACAATGGGAAAGGCGCAAAGAACAAAGACCTGATGCAACGGTTGCCTAACATCCACATATTGCGGCTCGCTGCAAAAGAAAAGCAAAGTTGATGCTAAGCCACGTGGCAGGCGCTCTCGAGAAGGCTGTCAACCTGAATCCTTGATTCGTTGTTGATCATGCCAAAAATGTAAATCTCAGCCCAGGAATCAGCCTCGTCTGCGGGGTCCTGTGAACGCCAGAATCGAATAGAGCGATACGATCTAAGATTTGGCAGATGCACAAGCAAGGTCTTACCTTACTAAATTCTTAAAGACAGCGCTGCTAATGTGAACATCCCTCAAGCGTGCAGAGGACGAACAGAGGAAGAAGAGCTGAAGAGCAGAAGTGCGACAGGGAAGGCACACCAAAATCAGTCAACAGACCGGAATACAAGTAATACAACTGCAGAAACAAAGCTCCAGGCCCCCCTTGAGGACAGGCATGGGGATTTCAATTCATCGATTCGTAATCTATAGTCTAACGCATCGGTCCATCCATGTAGTCATCAAGTCCATGCATGCATGTCGACCTAGCATTACTTCCTGCCATCAATCTTAGTGCGTCAAGTGAACTAAGCTCACCTAGCTCATGGATTCATGAGATATATCGTTCATGAGCCATGAATGCCCACCATGACGCCCATGAACAATGCAACGCGATAGAGGACGAGAGCTCGATTCGGATTCATTCCATCCAACCGCGCTCACTCATCCAAGTAATCCAACAAAAGGCCGTCAGCTCACTGAGCGACCTGATACTTCCTTCAATGATTCCGCCCACTATGCGCCGTGAGCTCAGAGCCCACTTTTCATTTCCTTGCAGAACAAGAGTTCTACGGACCAACGAAACGAGACGTCAACTCCTAACCCTCCGCCTCCAATGCATTCAACTCCGCCTGCACCGCCGTCTTCGTACCAATCTTCTTCATCTGCGTATCCTCCAACTTCTCACCACCAGCCAATCTCATCTCCAAATCCTCAATCGCACGGATCTTCTTCTGCAACCCCCTAAGCTTCTTCGCATTCGGGCTTCCGCCACCGGGAGAAGTGATCGACAGCTCCGGCGTCTCCTGGGCTCTGGTCGCCTGAGGGTTGATGGAGAGGTTGTTCATCTGGCCTTGAGGCGGAGCCGTGCCATTCGGTCCATTGTGCTGGTTCTGCTCGTAATTTTGACGCTGGTTCTGCTGGCGGCCGTGATTGGTGTTGCTGCGATGACGCTGTTGAGACGGGGTGCGTATGTCCTGCTGGCCCTTGGAGCGGCTACGCTGGTGCTCACGACGATCACGGCGCTCAGGGCTACGGTTCTCGTTTGGTGATGATCCGGATTGTCCTTCAGGTGAAGGATTCAGTCCAGCTGCCTTTGCCTCAGCATCCTTCGCCTTCTTTGCTTCACGTTTCTTCTTGTTCTTCAATGCTGCTTTGGACAAATTTTCATCGCCCTCGGCAGCTCCTGGAACAGTGGGTGCAGCGCCGGGAGGAACGTTGTTGGCTGGCTCAGCACCAGGAACGTTTCGTCTCCCGAAGCCGTTTGCTCCTACCAGCGAGGTTCCATTGCTGACAATATGTGCGGCTCCTCCTTCATCCTCACGCTTGAAGTGAAGTGGGGTCGAGGTTCCACGAGCTCCTGGAGGTCGGTATGCGCCGGCTGGCTTTGAAGGAGTCTTGACAGTTGAGAGGTAAGCCAGAGCCGAAGCATGGGGTGTGGGAACTGGGTGCAAGGGGTCGGAAGCAGGATAAGTGTCAAATGGGCGAGGTCTCCAAGTGACGTGGTACAGCTCCACCATATCCTCGTTGTACATGATTCCACCTCCAACGTGCCACAAACGAACGCCATTATCCACACGTAAGCGAGGGCTCGTCGTGGCAGTCAAAATGTACTTGCCATCCGGGCTCCACTCACAAACGCTCGGGTTTCCACCTTCGATCGTACAGACTTTCTTGTAATCCTTCTCAAGATCATATATGTCCATTTGGCCAGCAAGGTTTCCAAAGCCGGCCACAAGGACAAAACGTCCAGTAGGCGAGAATAGAATGGTGTTTCGAGGTCCGAGTGGGAAGTTATGGGTAGCAACAGCTCGCTGGTTGAAGATGGTTGTCTTTGCAGGCATGTAACCATAGACCACACCAAACTCTTTCGAGTTGGGCGACCAGGAAACATCATGAATGGGTCCCTCCTTGTCCAGAGTAATTCTAGAGTCGAATCCTCCATTTGCGCTTAGCACATATAGCGTAGTCTCTCCATAATAACTCTTGCCAGTCTTGTCGACTTCAGTCTGTGCCAACACAATCAAGGTGGTACCAAGCTGGTTCCACTTCAACTGAACTTTGTCACCTTTGAAGAAAGTCTTCTGCGAGACAGGGCTGTTGAACTGAGGGACATTGAAGATCTTGACGGCAGCTGGTTGACCCTGGTCAAAGAGTTAGCTTGCTAAATCAAGAGAACTGCTCTTTTCTTTACCTTGCGCTCTGGAATGAAGACAGCAACCGAATGGGTGTTACCAGGAGAAATTGCGAAATCGGCAACACCCTCAGCCCGCAATCTGTTCCAAACCGTGCCCAGATCACCACTCTCATAGAACTGTACCTCGTTGGTAACCACACGAGCACAGTATCGTTCGTCGGCAGTGTATTGGAGGTTCCAGCCTGTCTGCGACTTCTGCACAAATCGTCCAACGACCAGCTTCTCCTCTCCGTCCTTCACATCCTCGACCGTGCGCCAGACCTTGAGATTCTTGACGGCATCGCCTGCCTCGTCCTTTGACGGTCGCTCCCACGTAATAATGTATGAGCCGCGAGGCGAGAAGCCCAGCTCGTAGACATTGGGGGTGGGTAGAGTGGTGATGACATGTCCGACCGAGGCGTCGATGACACTGACGCCCTCGTTGGAAGCCCAGGCGAAGTAGCGGCCGCAGGGCGAGTACACGCAGCAGCGCGAGTTGCCTTCTGGTCTCTGGAACCCGGGCAAAGGCTCGTACACGGGCGCGGCATCCACGATGCCAATTCCCTTCAGTGTTCGGTATGCAAACTGCGTAGGCTCCATGGCTACTGAAAGTCACAGATGGGGGTTCCTGGTATGCAGATTGTGTCGTTAGGTCTTCGTGTCGCGTGCTGTCTGGGCGTGTCTCTGCTCGTGTCAGAATCCTTTGTCGTGGTGGTCGTGAAAAGGATTTTTCCAGAAGTCGAGATGCTTTGTTTATGCAGGGCCGGTGGCTCTGCAGGCTTCGAGATGCAGCAGTTTGGATCACGCGATTAATGCGAGACCGAAACGTAGGCAGCAAAGTCTGGTAGATTGGCAGACAGAACGCGAGAGTGAAAGATGGAATGTTTAGATTGCAACACCGGTAGGAGATTGGCAGGGTACCCGTGGACTGGACGTGGAGTGAACAAAGAGGGAGGGATGCGGCCTGGAAATCTGTGATTTCTGATCTTTCGCTTAAGGCGGGCGCTAGTCCGGCACCTATTCAATACCAATGCCGGAGAACTTCAGGAGCAAAATATGACCTTATTATTCAGGAACACCCGTTCATGAGCTGGGTTGTTTGCCTCTTTATAATTCTAATAATATTTATCTGTTTTTACTATTTTACCGGCAGAAACAGGGATACCCTCGGCAAGACGTTGCTAAGTCTCATCCTTCAGCTCGTGAAAACTCTTTGAGGCTGATCCTGAGTCGCTGACAGCCGAACCCTCCTTCCCTCGCACTGCTGAAGTGCTTACTTTTGAAACGACAACGTCTCTTGATGACATCCTGATTGACGAATCATAAGGAAGTTTTAGTAGCGTTTGACACATCAAGATTGGGTTTGGTGCGTTAGTAGGCTTATTCAGCAAGTCAACGTCAAGCCTTCTTTCTTTTAAGCTGTATTTTCTTGCTGTATCTGGAAACCAATGAAAACTGCAGAGCACTGAAAAATAGTTCCAACTGAGTATTGATTTTTCAAACTACATCTATGGGTATAAAACATCAATCTAAAGATATTGGTATACACACCACAACGCCTTCCAAGCCGCCGTAAACTTGAGACTTTTATTTCCCAGCCATCACTTTCCCATTCTCTTCCACAACACCTTCCCCATGCCAGCCGTATCCTGGTAGTTTTTCTTCTCCGGTCAAGCGATCTAGAGTCTAACTCATGACTTTTATTCCTCGCCCGTAACTGTCACATTCACCTCCTTAACAGCCTTGCTGCCAGTTTCTTTTTCGACCGCCGCACCAGCTTCTCCTCTTTCCTGATCTCTTTTTCTCCTCCTCTCCGCCATATCAATCTTCCTCTGCCTCCTCTCCTGATCCTCCCTCATCTGCTTGATCAATGGACTCTTCGCCCTGATGCGTTCCCCCCACTTATAAAACACAAACGGGATCGGAATCAATGCTACCTGCACCAATCCCAGAAGTGTTCCCGCCCACTGCGGACTGAGCTTCGCATACATTGCCGGTCCAGCAAGCGGGAGAGTCCCGCCGATGAACGAACGCACGACCGAGTTCCCCGCGAGCGCGGATGCGGCGTATATCCCGTACGCACCAGCCAGGTAATTCGATGCGTATATGAACACCAAGCAATTGCCCGCGCCGAACGGGATCCCGGCGAGGATGGGCCATATCCAGTGGATGGTTATGGGGATGGAGGTCCAGGAGAACCATAACTGTCCAATTGGACACAGAAAAGATGCGAAACAAACAATAGCGATCGAAGCTTCTGGTTGCACTCTCCCCGTTTCCGGATCTTTCGTATGCGAGTTGACTATACGTCGAGCAATGGGTTCCGTGACGATAGCGATCATGGTCCCAACACCGATGCCGACGAACGCAAGGCCTGTGAAGCCTTGCGACCAGCCGCGGAGACCGGTGTATATGAGGGGGTAGGCGACGAAACAGAGGTAGAGGATGCCGTAGATGATCTGGAAGAGATATTAGTAAGGAATGGGTTCGGGAACTGGTTCCCGGTCAGGTGATTAGGAAGGGGTACAATGGATTAGCCGAACCGAGGCCTGATGAGGGGTTCAGTTGGAAAGGGGTTGCGGACGTACTGCGATGTAGGCATTCCAGAACCAGAGGATGGGCTCTGTGAATGAGAGGATAAAGGGTCGTGAGAGGTTGACTTTGAGAATTTCGATGACTGAGGGGTGAAATTAGCATCATATCGTACTCATGGTGTTGAAAGCTTACAGCTCAAATGCTGGTCATATCGACACCAATATCTTGGATCCCCAGTCTCTTTCCTCATTTTCGCGGCCTTCTTCTGAAGTAGTGCTGGCGCATATGTTTCCTTGATCATAGAACATGAGATGAATGCAACACCAGACAAAATCATGACGATCCAGTTGGTCCACCGCCATCCCAGATACTCTGCTGCAAAGCCTCCGATTAAAGGACCTGTGACTGGACCGTTCATTGGTCCTATACTCCAGATACTGAAAGCAAGAGCACGATAATTCTCCGTGACGATGTCTGACACGGTTCCTGGCGCGTTCGCGATCATAGCGGATCCAGCCATAGCCCTGATGGCATTAGTGGAAGGGGTTTCGCCCGTAGAGTGATAAAGCTTACCCAAAAAATCTTACAATAAGCACTTCGGGTAATCCTGTCGCCAAAGCACAAGGTAGAATCAACAAACAGTAGAAGGCTAAGGCCCCAGTGTACACTGGCCTTCTTCCATATATCTCACTCAATGGCGCCAATACCAAACTCCCGACGGCCAATCCCACCAGATATGTCGTTACACCCAGTGTCGCTATCGGTTCGCTGTCCACGTTGAACTCTTTCATCATACCAGGCATCGAACTCGTGTAACTCGTCGAATATAGAACCACACACCAGGTCGAGTAGCTGACAACGCCAATTGTGAGACCTCGGTACCATAATGGCCAGTTCTTAGGATCTTCTGGGTCATCTGCTTCAAAGTCGACTTCGAACTGCGGACTTCGTGATGCAGTGCTCGCGGCTGAAGCTCCAGTCTTGGTGTACGTGAGAGCAGGACGGGCAAGTTGTTCCGCGTCAGTAGCAAGATCAACTGTCAATGCTCGCTCGAGAGGCCCTAAAGGATCGCTGTTGATAGAGTCATGTGAGGTATTCGAATGTGAAGTATGTGTTGGCGACGACGCTTCAGTATGTATTTCCTTCTCAACATCGTGCGATGGTGGCGAGTTCCGTCGTTGAGATGGATGCGCTGCGAGACTTGGCTCTGGAAAATTGTCCTTCTCTGCATCCCTAAAGTCTGCCATCTTGGACAGCTCGAAAAATACCTGTGTGACTGTTTGCGCCCAAATCGGAGATTATATCCTAAGTCCTGGTGCGAGTACACGTAGAACGTAGGTGCTTGAAGGTGGGATGTCTCTTATACCGAGAAGCTGGGCATGGGAACACACATGCAATCCAAACGAAGGCGAGAAATTGTCATATAATCTCCCAAGCACTTCAATACGAAGAAGCAAAAGGCGTAGAAGTGAAAATAAAGACGAAGTGCGCAGCGGCGATATCATCCATTTTTGAAGAAATGACAAACCCACATCTGAACCCTGGCTTGCCCCACCATTGCACTGCGGGTGCCATTCCGCTCCCTCGACAAGCCTACGAAGTACAAGCATGCCCGCAGGCAGCGGACGGCACAGCCCTTGCAAGACCTTCATGGTACCATTCTCAGCGGGAAGAGGCGCTATTCACAATGCTCCCCGGTACCAGATAAGCCTACTAAAGCCTAATTCCGACGTCCGCGCACCGGTTCCCTTTTCTCGGGACCTTTCTTGCTCACCGAACATATCACCAGTGTTTTCGTGACTCATCTTGCATTCAAGGTCTGTCACTCGCTGGTTCTGAATAAGGTTGCTTTTTCCCTGCGGGGTAGCAGCGGTGTGCAGGTTGAGGTTCTGGCCAGCGATTCATGGGGTCGCCGTTCTGGAGGTGGTGATTTGAGGTTGGTGATGTGATTGTGGTAGCCATGATGATGTGCCGTTCTATCCGCCCCAGCGCGCAACAATCTTTGGCCGAACTGCCACCACCGCATGCGGTTTAGCTAGGTCTGTGGCGTATTTGGGAGTTGACAGGTCCTTGAGTGTGAGGCTATTGGGTACATCAGTCCCTCATCAGAATCAAGATATCGGAGACGGTGGTCACCATGTCGCAGATTCGGGGATAACAACGGCAATATGCACTCGTCAGCCGGAAAGAACATTGGCGAGACCTCTAGGAGAACTTTACTATCCAGCAAGCTTGGACCAGGCCGCATATGTTGGCAGCAACCTCTGCCCGAAACTCAATGGTCGGGCCGACATTCTTCCTGCCGACGCGTTGAACGCGATTCGATTTTGTTTGACGACACCACGGCTTGAGCTTGGGTTCGGAAGCAAATCCGACCCACAACATTATGATACACGAATAATTGAACGACTTAATGATCAAGATGGCAGGTGATTTACCTCTACCACGAGTCTCCCGCAATCCACAAACCACCCTGCTCAGGTAAGCTCCCTCCTAGCTTCCCCAGCTTCCCCAAGCTCATGAGATCAAACAGCTACGAGCTTCCTCATCGAGTACACACGGCGGTCACATATCCCATTCGATCGCCTAATGGATCAAGCATAATCATCTATGGACACGAGAACGGCGTGAAGATCGTTTGGAGAGGTGGCAGACCCTTCAAGACCACGCGAGAAGCTCCAGTAGCTGCACAGAAAGCAAACGGCACCGGGAATGCAGTCATATCTTTAGACTCTGATGACGAAGGTGACTCAGGAGGGAAGTTCGAGGACAAGCCTGCCTTTGAGGACGAAGAAGAGGAGTTGAACCCTTTGCGACCATATCCAGCTATTCTGCAATCACTGGATCTTTATCTTGGGACGGACGTCCTCCATCTCACGGTTCTTCCAACCCCAATACTGAAGGCAGATGGTCTATTATCTCGGCCTCTTGAGCCATTGAAGAAGAACATTGTGTTCACTGCAGCATGTGCTGACAACACGGTTCGACTTATAATCTTACCACTCACTCCTCCGTCGCCAGCAAGCAAAGAACGCTCCGACTTCCGAACAGACTTCACGGCTGCCAATGCAGGGAAGGGGAAATGGGGAGAGACGATCATAACTCTCAGCGGACACCAGAAAGCTTCTGATGGTGTCGCCATGACTGCGGATGTGGTCGCCAAAGCCAAGGAAGACGGGGTTGAGCTCTCACTGATCGTTGCATCACACTCGCGAGAAGTGACAGGACTTTTGCTTCTATACCGCATCCCTCTGAAGACAACTCTGTCACAAGTCGAGCCATTCCAGTCCGCCTACCTACCCTCTCCCGCAAAGTCTATATCGTTCAACCCCTCCCTCTCCAACGTCTATTCTTCTCACCTGTTGGTTGCTGAAGCTACCGGAGTCTGCCGTATCTACGACTACAAGACACTGATTCGGACGATTGAGGAGCCATTGGACAGTCCTGCGAAGGAACAAGGCACATGGCTCCTCTCCCTCTACTCTGGCTTTCAAAGCACCAAAACTGACTCTCACATGGGAGCACACACTGGCTTCGGCCGGAAGACAATAGTTGATGCACAATGGATTTCGCGCGGTAGAGCTGTCATTGTGCTATACAACGACGGAGAATGGGCTATATGGGATATTGAAGGTGTTGGACCAGGCGCATCGCAAGGTCTCCTCGGCCGCCAAGGAATCAAAGGGGGCTCGAAATCAGAATATAGTCTTACTGGATACATCGACATAGGTAGCAAGTCTCGAACGTCCGGCCCACCACAAATCGCCAGCTCGAAGTTCGCTCCTATGACCCCAGGTACACGGAAGTCTACTGAGCCTTTCTTCGCGAAGGGGCAGAGTGCGCATATTCATGGACAGATATCAGTCATCGAAGTTCCCGCAACTTCACCCACCAATCCTGCCGAAGAATGCGTCCTCTTCTGGCTGGGAGAAACCTTCAACGTCATCCCTATCCTCTCAAAATACTGGACCGCTAACGCCGGTGCGAGGAAGTCCGGTGGCTCTACCAAGCTCTTCAGTGGCCCAGCCGGTGCTCGCATGATCAAGCTTGAGAATATTGACTTGCAAGGCGAACGCTGCTCAGGAGTTACGCAGATTTCAAATGGAATTTTAAATTCAATCCTGCCATCCGATATTGTCATTCTCGGCGAACATCGCTTCACGATCCTGATGGCTGGTCAGCAAGCAAAAGCTACAAAAGAGAGATCAAGTAGGTTAGCACTAGTGGAGAAGTCTACAAATAATGGAGGCGGGGAGCTGGACGTTGTGGGCATTGAGCAGGCGCTAATGCGCATGGAGAATGGCCATGGTGCGAGGAGGAAGATCTTCTAGACATGACTGATTGCCTGGATGGATGCGAATTGCGAATCGAAAATTTGCAATGGTGTTGGGATACTGTGTAGGAGCTACGATACCCGAGATGGAGAAAATTTGCATGCTTTATTTCATTCTATTTTCTCTTATTTAAAAGCACTTTTATTTGAATTAGGTAGGCGATACGCATTTTCTGCTTTTTTTTACTCTTTGAATTTCTGCTTCCCTTCGTTCGCGCGGCTAGGTGGAGCACAAGGCGAGATCATTCCTTGAAGCTCTGTATTCCATGCGATATATCGACTTCTCCATTCCTTTGGTCTGAGAGATCAAAGCGCTGTACCTGCACCGAGCCAAGGCTGAGTGTGTGGAGGCGCTTTGCGGCAGTTTCTACTACTCGCTTCCTTGTGGATGTGGGCTATAACCGTCTGCTACATTTTTCTTTTTTCCCATGGTTTTTGGGACCTTTTATAAGAGGCGATGGGGCCGGGCGAAATTCTATGCGAGGTAGTTCCAAGCTAAGAGCGGTTCAAATCCTCAAGAGGTTACCGTCATCGTCGAGGTAAGTCACATGATGTGCTTGAGATCTTAGTGCTGCAAGTGTACCAGATCTTGAGGCTACTGAACATGACAGCCTGGACTTGAGCTAGAGGGTTAGCACTTTCATCATTCATCAGTCTGAATTAAAATCAAATTTCTTATAATGTCGAACATCACCTCCTCTATTTTCGCAAAATTTCTCTGTTATTTTGCTCACAACCCTACACAACAAACAAATTCACAATGAGTATCGACGAAAATACAGCTCTGCTGAATGACCTCCTTTTCGACGAGAATTCTTTTGCCAATAAGCCTCCCCCTCCTCGGGCTTCTGCCTCTGCACCTAAGCTCTCGACCGACATGCGAACCTCAACTAGAAAGAAAAGGTCCAGATTGTCAGCGGATTCCGGCGTCGGGCTCCCAGAACCACGGAAGAGCAGAAAATCCTCGACCAAGAAATCCGTTCGATGGGATCCCGCTCTACCCGACAAAGAACAACAAGGCTATGATGCAGATTCAGAAAGCTCAGAAGAGAGCCTCGAGTCATCTTCCTCCCTCTCAAACGAACTTCCGATCCCAATAATCTCGTCCCCAGGCCCCTCAGACGAAGAATCTGCTCTAATCGCCGTCCTGAACACCTGCGAAATGCGCCTCAGAATCCGCTCCCTCGGCGGAGACACAATCGAATATATCATCTTCCGTCTCCCAGACGAATACGTAACCACAAAAGTTCGACTGCAAGAACTATGGCACAACCTAGGCTCAGACCACCGCCTACACGCCGATTCCGCCGAAGCCGAAGACAACAAGTTCAAGCTCTTACACACTATCAGCGAACATAGCGACCTGCTCTTCTGCTACTACTGCGCCAACATTCACGATCCCTCCAACTTTACAGAGCTTTGCCCTATGACAACCGTAATCTGCAACACAAGACCACGAACCCGGCCCTCATTTTCATCTATATTCTTCACCGGCGGCCAGAAAATCAGTTTTTTCCATGCCCACCTCGCGATGAAAAAGTACCGCGCGGATCAGTATTATCGCAAGCATTTACAACCCATGAATCACGAGTTTTTAAGTGTGCGGGATATTAGTCCGTGGACGAGGCATTTTTGGGACAACCAGACATATATTAAAGACAATAGATTGCTGGTTAGAACACAGCATTGGTTCTTCATCCCTATGGGAGCCTTGAAATGGAATGTTAGCGGACATTTCAACGAAATTGCGCATGCGAGGGAAGTTGATGGAGGTACGGTGCTCTGCAGACATGTATACAAACGCCCGTTCTGGCGAAGGATGTTTGGCGGGTGGAAGATCTTTGATGCGAGGAGGCCGGAGAAGTATATAGAGGTTAGGAGATGTAGGAGTTGTGCGATGGAGTATAGGTTTGATTTGAAAGAGTGGGAGGGGAGGGGGAAAGCGATGGTTGTTACGGCTTGGAGGGATATGGGGAGGTGTGTTAATGTTGTGGATCAGAGGTGGATGGCTCACTTTCCGGAGTATGAGAGTTGGAGTTATTTTGGGCAATGGTGGGATGTGGGGAGGGTGATGAGGAGGTGCCCTAAGGAGAATGTGGAGAGCGCGAGAAGGAAGGATGAGGTGGGGAGCATTATGAAGGCTTTTGAGGGGAGGGAGGGAATGGATTTGGATATGTGTTTGACGGATAAGCAGATGGAGAAGTTGACGAATGTGGATAGGGTCAGGTGCTGGGCGAGGGATCGGGTGGGGGATGGACAGGCTCCCACGAGATGTATGTGCAATAAGTAGGCATGTCTGGCGGTTCACTGAGATATGGAGACGGACTTATGTCCAGAATTAGAACAGCGGAACATGCTCCGTTGTATATAGAAGTAGTCGCACTGCATAAGATAATACCCGATCAAAAAATCATTCATTAATAAGATACTAGCAGGTGAAGTCAATCCAAAGTGATGGTCAAAGAGGCTAAGATTTCGAGACTAAGTTTTGAAATTACACTATACGATAGTTTGAGACTCCAAGTTGTCTCTATTGCTAAAGGTATCTCGAGATTTATATCTATCAGTGGCAATTTTTGTCGCCCAGATCGGGTTTGTACATTTATTAGAAATTATTTTGTGCCATCACAAACAGGTGATGGACGTTAAAACCCTCGCTTCGGTACCGTGACAGAAAAAGGGGACCGATCCTTTCTCAAACGGGGTTGGCTCAGCCCTACGACCACAAGGAGAACTTCGAATAGTCATCACCCCGTCACCAACCACCTAAAGTTCCATAGTATATTCTTTAGCTAGCTCTAACGTGAGACCCCTCAGCGCCAACTAAGCTCCCACATTTCAGCCTCGAGAAGAATTTCAGCAGATATATATGGCTTTCAACTGCGGCTCTCAAATTTTCATTACTTTCACTCACTTTCATTCTCAACACCATGATACTGCTGAGCACAAGGAGACAGCCAGTCAATATGGCCGATCAGCCTCACCGCTTCGAAGAACCCGCATGGGAGAATGTCAGACTCTCCACAGACAGAGAGGCTACTCTTGCGCCAATGAACACACATCACTCGTGGCCCACATTTGCCTCATGGGCCTCGACACCAAAGGCAGCAGGAGATCCCGAGATTCATGATGATCAGCAAGACAGACCTCCATCTCGTGCTTGGATGATCTTTTGTTTCGCGGTAGCAGCGTCGTGTTTCATTGCCTCGTACGTTATCCTGCCTTCTCTCCAGGTCAAAATGAGTGAAAGTGCTGATTAAAGATAACTCTAAAGCTTAATTCTCTCCATCATCCTTGCTACCATGCAAACCATTGATCAAGGGATCCTGGCCGCTTGGATTTGCTGTCTCGCATTTTGCGTGCTTTTTCTATGGGATAGGAAGTTACACTTGTGCCAAGAGAAAGAATTGGGAGATGGAAGAGAGAGAACGGAGAGAAAGTGGGGAAGAACTGAAGACTGTGGAGGTCTAAGGTTGGCCTTAGCAAGAAAGATGCTGTTAGATACGAGGAAATCTTTAAAATCCGATGAGGAAGAGTGCCGAAAGAATTTGACGGGCACAGGAGTAGGTTACATTAGTCAGGCTAGTTTTGTTCGAGTCCAAAGACGGATTTCTGTAAGACCATTAGATTTCAAATACCACTTTTTACAAAGAGTTGTTCCTAAATTTTCACTTCGATCATTATAGCGGCTTTCCTTCATGTCCCAATTGATTGCTTGATTCTGAAAATTCAATTTCCTCAATTGCACTTACACCAGCCAAATGCCTCCAAACCCCTCAGTCAAGATCCCACACTAAGAAATCTCTCTTCTGGATTGTGCTGAACGTTGGCTTCCGTTTTCAATTTCTCTCCTGGGGTAAATTATTTCCTTCACGGGCGTTCTCTGGAATGAAATAGAATGCTCTACGCTAACCGACGTCATGTATTTATTATTACCATTCTTGCGGTCGCTCATGTTGCCGGAGTCTGGGCTGCTTGGCTAAGATTATCTTGTGTATCTCGATTATTCCTTGTGCAATTTACTCAAAAAGGTGGTAGGCGAGGAGGGAGCGTGGGCAAAGGTTGCATCATAGAATCTACCAACTATGACTCAGAGTACGACGAACTCTGAGGTTTTGAATAAAGCAATGGCAGTGTCTTTTAACCAGTTAAGCTTAACTCTCGATATGAAAATCTAGCTTATGCGGTTTTGTGTACCGTGAGACTGATTCCGAATTTTCGTGAAGATTATGCAGCGACTTCTCGAGCTCTGAGTTTTGCGATTGAACAAGCAAATCAAAGATTCATGAGTTTCTCAGTATCTTTTCAACTGTTCTCCAATTTCGTCACTAAACAGACTTAACAATACTTTTGAGAGGATTGTCTCTGGCTAATACAAACCTATTCTCCCACACCTGCTAGCTTCTTTCTCATAAGCCTAAATTCCACGCTAGGCTTTAAGGTCTCTTGTATCTTCCAACTCATCTTCCTGACACCCTCATCAAAAGTCAGAATCAATTGTCCACGGGAAGATATAGTAGAAAGAAAATGGCCTCAGAAAAGACAGCATCCGACCTTCTACCGCAGTACAAAGTACTCGCCGAATCAAATTTGGTCCAAGTTTCTCAGAGTAAGACACCACTGGATTTGAAGGAGAATCCATTACTCTTCTTCTGCCCGTTTGCCTCTGCCGTAATCTGCTTCGTTGGCTTGTAAGTTTCTTCCCAATCTTTGAGCCTCATAAAGTATGAATTCCTGACCTAACAAAATAGTATTGTGCCTTTGTGCCTTAGGCAGCATGAGTATATAGATCCTTGGGGCTGGGCCAGGACTACCACCTGGATATGCTTTGGGGGATTTGCGGCAAGGTTAGTAACGGTACAAGCATTGATACTACTTCCTCTCTTTACCGGTTGGCTAGAGAATGAGCAGTTTGAGGAAAGATCCGAGGCAGGAGAGAGGCAGCCACTTCAAACACGAGCTTATAATTTCACCAAAGTCGACGACTCTGCCGACAACGACGATGGTAGGACGAATAACATAACGTTCAAGTGCTTCACTGAGTTTCTTGGCCCGCTAGAGATTGTTTGCTGCTGCAATATCGCTCTACTGTGAGTCTCCATGCCCTGGCTCAAAAAGCGATAAACCATCTAATCTCCTGCAGGGCTTTCTTGCTTGTACTGTACTTATGGTTTTGGGTTACAGGGGTAAATGGATTACATGCTCAGCTGGGGTTTTTGGTGTGTTAGCACGAGTTCTAACATTTGTTTTTGGAGTACCAACCAGATTAAAAGAAGGTAAAGCAAAAGGCTTAAGAGATTGTGGCTGTTGTTGGCGTGCAGAAGATTTAATTAGCGGAATTTTTAAGTATTGTGCATTCGGTCGTAAGATCTCAACTTTCAGAGGAGATCAGCCGTGATGCGAGGCTCATCAGAAGCGCTGTCAAAATTTGACGTCGTCAAATGTATGCCGTGATCTCAACCAACGCCGACCATATTGTCCTAAATTCCAAATAATTAGTGCTTTCTTGACTCTTAGCTTTTCCCATGCACACCAACCTTAGGAACTCGCCGGCCTTTCGCTGTAATAGCGTACTTCTGTGCAGTCCTCATTGGCATACATGTAAAAATGACTGGAGAGCCTGCACTCGCTTCATCTGTCCCAATAATGAATGAAAAACGGGAATTCAAAGAGGATAAAAAAGCACATTCTGGGGATCTGACCATGAATCCGATGGATTTGATGAGACCGAATCGTCTTCCCAGAGGCCAAAGGCCCGAGAGCGTCGTCAATTCTTGATGGAAATTGTTAGCGCGATGGTTGTCTTTGCTCTCTTGGGCGGATTTTGTATAGTCGCTGGGTGAGTAATTGGAATCATTGCACCTCCTGTCATTTGAAGTGTGCTGTTCCAATTCGGAGAGTAACTATGTCTAACCATCGAACCTATTTAGATGTGTGACCGAATCACTTACGGTATTCAATATAGTTGGACTGTGGGGTCTCAAAGTCATGCGGAGGGTTTTCTGGCAGGATTTGGTGCTTTAGCAGGATTCTTAGCGCTTCTTTTTATTTTCTACGGATATTTAACAGACGAAGAACAAAAAGAAATTGAGGGTCTTGCGCCTAAAGTTGAGAAGTTCTAGGAGCAAGAAACCAGCGTTTGAAGCAACCATGCAAGAAAATTGGAGAAGAGAAAGTGAAAGTAGCAACGATAATACCTGAAGGAGCTTGAGAAAGAAACTGCGACATACCTTGGCAGAGGCCGTTCTTTCCACTGTACTGGGCGCTCCCGCTCTCGCGCTCGAAT
Source organism: Cairneyella variabilis (assembly GCA_001625345.1). Taxonomy (NCBI): domain Eukaryota; kingdom Fungi; phylum Ascomycota; class Leotiomycetes; order Helotiales; genus Cairneyella; species Cairneyella variabilis. The sequence goes on along the minus strand of AYLM01000495.1, from coordinate 14,600 downwards.
ATGAGCTATTTGTCCAAAATTCCAGACCATGCGTTATTTTTACTCCTGCTTTGAGAGAACGGAGTGTGACCATTGTTCTTGTTTGAAAAGTGACGACGACTGAGATTAGGCATGCCTGAGGCTCGTTACAGAAACCTTGTTTGTCCATGCTACTATACCCACTCCCTGGAAAAATGTTAGTACGTCAAGGCTTGCACGAGCCAAAATTCGCCACAAAAGTATCCGTGCTGGCCTTGACGTACTAACATTTATTCAGGGGGAATAGTAACTGACGTATCCACATAGTGTCGGTACGTGCCACCCCCTTGTTAGATCTGCCCCGAAGAAGCCGAGGATACAACTTGAAGCGGGTAAGGAAAATTGCTTGGTTCATTTAACGCGCTCCTCTCTAAGCCATGCGAGTAACGCTCGGTTCCCAATTCGGCGGTAGATCCGAAGATTACAGGGGGAGATTTAAGGTTGTGGTTAAGCGCAAACTTCACGAATCACCGCTGGGCTTCAGTTCCACTCCGGCCCACCAGCCACTTTATGTCAGACGCGGTCCCTCGTCTCGCTTAAAATCTACAACGTCCCTGGTTTCCAATGTCACCCTTTCGAGACATCAGATGTCACATCTTATCTGATCTTCAGACTCGTATTCGACTGTCAGATTTTCCACCAAAGAGAGTCGAGCAGTGGAAGGCCGAGAAGGCGCCTACCGACTCTCGGTGCAGCGGTGCAGTTAGTTCCAAGATTCGCAATCGTCAATGCCAAGGCAAACGCTCAAACGTTCTCTCCTCGCATTGCCCGGCCGCAATTCAGGCGCCATATGCCATCAAGTATTCAACGAAGCGCTGACGTTGGATTAAGCAGAGCAAGGTTATGTGGTCCTCTGATTAAGCTTGTTCACTTCTCCATGAGCTTACATCGTCCTGGACCACAAAATTTGTTGTCTAGATTACCTGTCTCCAGACCTCGGGGAGCCTGCAGCCAAAGTGGGAGCCTCAAGCTTTGGCGCTCTCAATACCCTGGGATATGCGGAGATCATAAAACGCTTCTATGATGAAGTGTATCTACTCAGATCTCGGCAAGGCTCCTTTTTGACATCGTGGCGTTGAGAAACAAGGGCCCTGGCCGTTGACAAGGCGAGCCGAGTTTCAACCTTGGCTGATATCTGATCGGCCGCCAACGTGGTAATCTCGTATGATCTATGCCCATGGGCGGTGTAGGGGCTGGAACAATGTACTCGGATTGCGGATCAAACGTGTGGCCGTTCGCCATGGGCGATAATCTCGAATCGGCGCTTGATCTAATCTCATCAGCGTGCAGGAATACACGACCGAACTGGAACATAGACCCTTGTTTATTTCACCTCAAACCTTCGGCTGTTCGCAAAGATGGGCTTGGGACGAGCAAGCGCTGTCTCATCTGATCTTTTCATGTTCATCGTGACCACGGGCAAGCTTGAATGATCTGTTGTATGATCAGCCAGGATGCCTGTTCGGATGATTGCCAAAAAGTATATAACATAGTCGTTTCCCACGATGTCTTCTCTCCTCATCCTATCTTCATCCGATCTTTACTCTTTCCGGTCTTGTTTGCACATTCTTTACAGTTCTGTGAACTATTACATTCTTTACACTCGCTATTCAACTTTAACAACCGGCCGGTCCATCGCTTATAACACTTCACTTCACGACCGATATCACATCAATCAAAATGTATACTCAAACCATTCTCATCGCCCTTCTTGCGGCCGTTGCCGAGGCTCGGTGAATACCCCTATCATCTAGTCAATCTGATCATCTGCTGACCAATTACAGTTTTGGCCAAGAACAAGGCAATGGAGCCATCGCTGCCATCGGTGCGCTCACTGATCTTGGAACTTCCGGTCAAGCAGCCACTCTTGCCGGAAATTCCATTCAGTTCCTTCTCGCTGCCGCCAACCCTTGTGGCAGTAGGTCACTTGATTTCGTTTACAAAGCGGTACTAAAATTCTCATAGAGCTCACTCAAGCCGACTTGATCGTCTCGGAGCTCGGAACTAGCGATGCTGCTATTGCCGCTGCTCGAGGTCTTGTCGCCGCCGAGCAGAACTTCAATCCATTTGTTGTGGATATCCCGTCCATCTGCTCGGACCCTACTCTTCCCACAACTGCAGCTCTCCGTGGTGTTGTCCCTTTGATCGATCCCGCCGTTGTTGGTGAGGCCCTTGAGAACGCAAACTCCAACAAGTCAATCATCACCCCTTTCCCCGCCGACGGATTGAGCGTTGCCCAAGTCATGGTTGCTCAGGGTTTCTCCAACTTCACTGCCGTCGCTGTCGATGGGACTAAGACCGCCGCAACTGATCTTGGAACATCTGCATCTACATCCACCTCGAGCAACTCGACTGCCGCCATCGCCGGCACCTCAGACTCGTCAACAACTGCCGTTGCTGATGTTGCAACTAGCTCTGCATCCACTGTTGCATGCGGCGGAACGACTTTTGTCACTGTCACCCGCGGTGTAAGTCACTTCGATTTTACTCCTCGAATCTCATCTAACACTGACCAGTCCACCTCTTCAACTGATACCGCAGCAGTTGCAACTGACGCTGCGTCCACAACCAGCTCAGCGGCTTCAACTGCTTCCACCTCCACCACATCTTCCGGATCCGGAACCGCAGGAACCTGCACCGGCTCTGGCTCTACCCTCCTCTGCACATCCCCATCCGCAGGCTTCGGTGCAGTCTCCAACGCCGTCACGGGTACCTTCGCTGGCTTCGTCGCATCCACCAACAGCTCCCTTGACTTCGGTCTCTGCGTCCCAACCATGAAATTCGAAGCCGGACTTGACGGCCGCGCCACCACCGAATCCACCTTCCAAGCCATCGACCCTCTTGTCAACAAGGGCCAAGAGGAGGCTCTCAACCCCGCTATCATCACCAACCGCATCCACGACCAGCTGACCAACGTCTGTGGTGCGAACCAGGCTGCAAAGGATGCGGCTGCCGCTGCGCAGACTATGATTGTGGCGCTTGGTACGAAGGATGTTACGACTGCTGAGGCGTGGAACACGGCTTTGGGCTTTGATGGTACTAACACCAATCCTGATAATGCTCCTCAGACTGGCTTGGTTGGTCACACTTAAATTTGATCAGAGAAGTTGCGAATCTGATCTTGGGGTGGGGAGTGTGTTGTGGACATAGAGTTGAGATGTGAGAGAGGAGATGGTGTCGATGGAAATACCAGAGATGGAGGGGAATTTATGTAGATATTTGTAAGAATTAACGAACGGAAGATTTGCATCGAACACATTCTCGCTGCCAGAACGATTTGTGATTTTATTTCCATGTATGCGAGAAACACTTATTCGAGATTTGCACCTTCTGTCTCATGATCGATCCTTCCTCCTCGTTCAGACAGCATCGGCGCTTTCCTCCGACTGATCCGGAACCGGAGCCAAGCACACCCAAATGCTTCCCAGAATCGCAGCTCCAGAATTACAGCTTATCTATACATAACTACCCTAATCATTACCAGCTGCTCCTTCCAAAGTACAAAGTATAGAACTCTATGGTTCTCTTGAGTCAGTTTTTAGCTATATGAGGTTTTAAAGGCATGGCAAATGCTTAGAGAACAGCAACCTAAGGACAAAAATAACAATAATTAACATCTCTAAGATTCTAGCCCGCCGAGTCATTAGCTTATTTTCCGGTTACGGATCCTAAATATTAATTGTTTGTAAGGTACTTTCAGTGTTCGCTATTGTGTCAGTGGCTATTTTTTGATTCTATTGAGGTGTTGATGCGAAAGGTGTTTTGGAATCGTAAAGGGAGATCGACGAATATATTTGAAAAAAATGAATTTAATAATGGCCTATAAAGCTGCCTTAAAATTCTAGGTTTTAGTTCCTGCTTATTACTGCTTCCACTTCTGTCCCGCTAATTGGGAGCTAATTCAGAAGTGACTGGACAACATCTTATTTAAAAGTTCGCAGATTAGATGACCTAATCTTCAATTGTGAGACCTTCTATGTCTCCTTTCTGAAGACTCCAAAATACAACCCATGGTACCTCCAATATTGTAGCTCCAAGCATAAGTCCTACACATGCCGACCATCCACACTCTGAAATCACATCTGTCACTGAGAAAGAAGACGACAATGCTGATGTTGTATGGTGATCAGCAAATGGCCTCAATTGAAAAAAATAAGGAAAAGCTACTTACAATCAAACAGGCTGCACAGAGAATCGCCAAGGTGCTGGCACATATATTGCTTTTGTAAAATCGACCTTGCGAAGATGATTCGGTTGCCAGTTCTGGATCTTGAACTTATATGGCTTCGAGTGCGGGAGGTGTTTGGCCTGCCATTGTGAGCATATATTGCTATGATTAAGTTCGTGATACTGAGATATGATGGTAGTATGAAAATATATCCAAAATTGGAGGAAATCTCTGGATTCAAATTAGTCGACTCCGACTTAGCAGATCTAGCTAGTTAAGTCAGAGTGTCATCCCCAACCTACTTTCCCCATGCCACGTTAACTAAGAGCGCTAGCCTAGAATTAAGAATATGCCACATAATCGAAATGAAAAGATGAATTCTTTCCCTCAAGTAGCTCTATACTGTGGCCGCAGATTCAGTGCCATCTGTGCTTAGTGGTTTATCTTCCAAATATGTGACAGCCACATCAATTCCACAATTCCACCCCCTAGGAACAAAACAAGCCACACAAAGTGTCCCCAAAGGCCAACCATATCGGCACAAAACATGCAGAGACATACCCATTTGCCACATTGATTAGTGCACAGGTTCATGAGGCCTTAGAAAAAATTTGGAAGGCGCGGGGCACAAACCCGGTAATCTGTGCCGCCGCGGCGAGAACCATTAGGAATATACCCAGATGTTTTCTTATGGGACACGGCGACGGGAGCGACTCTTAAGACACTCGAGGGCCATAGGAGTCATATCAACTCCGTTATGTTCTCGCCCAATAGCGCGCTATTAGTATCAGCTTCGAAGGATAACATGGTCAGGCTATGGGATACCGCTACAGGAGCGGCGGTCAAGATGCTCGAGGGCCATACGGATTGGGTCTGGTCCATCGTGTTCTCGTATGACGGCGCGCTACTAGCGTCAGCTTCGTGCGACGACACGGTCAGGCTATGGGGACACATCTACAGGAGCGAGTTAAAGACAATAGAAGTCAATTCCCTTGTCGACATCTTATCCTTCAGTTCGGACGGACCGTTCCTAGAGACCAATTACGGGCTCTTGCCCCTGGAAGGTCTACAAGGTCGCTATCCGCTTGGTATCTCGCCGCAGCCGGTACGATTTCTCAACGGAAATTGGGTTGTGCGGAACCGAGAAAAGCTTCTCTGGCTTCCTTTCGAGTTTCGGGATGCTTACTCGAGTTTTAGAGGTAATATTCTTGCGTTGGGACATAATAACGGTCATATCACGCTTATAGAGTTTGACTAAGGCTGGCAACGGCATTCATCACAATGGTATGGGCTTATCTTGATAAGATCTGAATAACATATTCTATTGGTTTCTCTCGAATCTCTGTTCTAGAGAAGGGTGGAATGAGTATAGTCCAACAAGCTTCGGATCCTCTTCGTCAATCTTCTACAAAATATGTTTCTAGAACTTCCCTCTACAAGCGACTTACGCCTTAATGCCCATCTCTTCGGAGCCCTTGCTATTAAGGAACAATAGTTCGCAGAAGCGGCAGTTACTAAAGATAGGTGTGTCAGATTTCGTCGAGGAATAGGCCTTTCTTTTAATAGTAGAACGTTTGTAGAAGCGTCGAGCGTGTGGTGCTCCCAGAATTTTGCCAAGCGCAAGCACGTGCCGATAGGGAGATTTATTAATGCAGCAGTAGTGCGGCCGGCATCCATGACAATGCAATGCTGTGGAAGGCAAAGGCTTAATATGTGACACCTCTTACAGTATCCTAGCATAGCTAGACTCATATTGGATTAAGGCCTCAATACCCGAAGTAAGAGGACGTGATCTGGGACTATCTGTCACGACCCAGTCAATTAGGGATCGGAAGAGAGCGGGCAGAGAGCTAAATCTGATCAATTGGTAGTCTCAGACATAAGAATCTAAAGCTAAAGGAGAAAGAAGAAGGGAAGGAAGAAAGATATAGTAGATATAAGGGCTGGTCCTGTCACATGCACAACTACCTGAAGGCTCTAGGCTCTATAGTCAGCCTCGTCAAAGGCTTCCTAAAGAGTCGCCGTCCAAGGCTGTACTATAACACTCTTTCTTAGGTGAAATGAGTGATTAATGAAGTTGCCTAAACCTCAGGCTGCAACATTTACAAGCCACCTCCTGCCACCGCCACATCTAGCCTAAGGCCTGCAAATTAGAAAACAGTAAATATAGCTGAGTAAGGTTTCTTAGACTACTCGATTCTTATATATTGTAAAGGCGCGGGCAAAAGATAAAAACTCAATTAATCTAAAATTGGGTCTGTGCAGGATGGGGAGATAGTTTCACCACTTAGTCTGAGCCACCAAACGCTCTCCCGTCTGCCTGATCGACGCTTTCACCCGTACCCCATGAACTCTTGTCGATTACGTCAATTAACGTTTCTCCCACAAAAACTTTTATCTTAGGAGGTTCTCCGATTTTCTTAAAAACGTCGGAAACAGCATCTTCCTTCTTCTCTTTCTTTTCTTCTTTTATTCTTCCTTCACTGTCACCGCTTTTCATTTTCATTTTCACTTTCATTTTCTCTTCAATTGGGACGCACATGCGCATGGGCGGCATGTGGCAAAGGCAGGGTACTATGCTTAATTCACAGCTTTCGGTTTTAAGTTAAGGTTAGGACAGAACGACGTGGGGAATGTTGACACAGCATGGAGTACGCCAGAGTCTCATCAGATCTGCCACCCTATCCCGACCCTATGCTAAAGCATTGGAAATTCACTCATGTCAATTAAATTTTTGGGGGGAAATTTCTATTCATGGTTCCCGGCTCAGCTTCCTTCCGGTTCTATACTCAGTATGTGATTAGCCACGGCGCACTACCATAAGGTTTAGTGAATCAACCTTGGTACACATGTATGCTTATTCATCTAACTCGGAGCATGCCACACAGACCTCAAATGGACTATCCTCTATCTCTTGTTTCTGTGTACCTGTAAGTGCGATAGACTACCTATCTACCGCCTATTAAGGGGTGTATGTATTCATGAAGCCCTTAGACTCACGTTCTTCTCTGTATTCGTCATAATACTCTATGTAACAATCTCCAAAAGGTCTCATTCTCTGTCACACAATTCGATAATCACAATGCTAAGTTCGCTAAAGCTAATTTCCTTAGTCTAGAGGTTATTATTTCCATATCCATCTTTTGCGTATATTTATCCGCGAACCACGAAAGGGCCATTTGGCAGCCGCGCCTGCTGCCCTGCTAGTGTCCGCCTAGTCTCCTAGCACTTTTGACCCTTAGAGTTCCAGCCTATCCGTCCCTAAAGCTAAGTTCCGATAGGGCTATGTTATGTGTGAAGTGTTCCATCGATATGGCGAAGTATAGTATGTAATATCGCGGAATCCAATAATGCGCCCGCGCCCGAGACCCGAATGCACGTAAACATGCAATCCATAGAATCTGGACAATCCTCCTAGGCCATATCAGACGGTACTAGATGAAGGCTAAGGGAACAGAAAGATGGAACTCACCAAAACCAGCATGATATATACGGTTGCGGAACGGTCATCAAGGCCCGCCTAGTTCTAAGTTAGCTACTACTCTTTAGACATAATCACATCTTAGCAGCATACATCGTGCGAAACTATCGCCCTCCTATGACAGGGCAAGCTCATCATCGTTCAAATGGCGGAGGATTTCAGTTGCTGCTCTAGCAGACCAGACATATACTTGTGTTAAACAACTGGGAGGAATTGAATAGCTTCTTAACAAATCTCAAAAACTTTCTGAGGAAAAGTTTGAGGTACAATTCACCTATCGCAAAGGTCCCGAGGAATTTGAGAATCTCAGGGCAGATGTCCAGAATGAGCATTGCCGCTGCTCGACGAGATTTGGGTGCTCGAAGATGTTTAGAAACAAGACATGTAATATATCTTTTACGGGATAATATCCTCCGTTGATACTGAGGGGAATATTCAAAGAAAAGCTCTCTTCTCGATCGGCCATTCCCTTGGTCCTCTGGTCTTTGACATCTGATTCACATAGCGTGTTTCAATGGCGCGGCTTGTGTTGGCTTGTACATAGTTAAGTGATCGACGCGGCTGGGTCTTTGCCGCATTGCGTCCAAACACGCTTCACCCAACGTTGATTATCGCTAAAAATAGCCTCAGCGGTGGTCTTTGCTCGCACAGGATAGGTAGAATTGCGATGTGGTACAAGATGTAAGGGCGAAAAGGAGCTCTAAAAGCAGGGCACATAGAGTCTCAGAAAGTTCCACTCAGAAGCCGTACAGTTCCTTGAACTCGAGACATTGATTTACCGGAGACACTCGACGGCCACTTGAGAGGGATGAGTCCAGTTTAGACTTCTGGACGAGTGTGAGCATACGCGGCATTAGAGTCGGGGGATATCGAGAGTAGCTTTATTTCCGGCTTGGAGATAATTCCTCTGGATTGTACAATGATGTCAGATATTGCAAAATAGTTGCGTTGAAGACGCGCAGGATGAAGTATATCTACAATGCAGCTGGCCAGGTGCAGTACATGGGCCGGATGAGGTTTAGCTCATTAGGCACGAGATGAGGAGCTAAGCGAGCCTATCATGTCTCGACCGATCTATGTATACAGAGTCCTGATGTCCCGGGTGGCTTGTAGGCTTGGGTTCGGGACTTGGCCTCTGGGCCGTTTCGGCATCCTTTCTTTCCATCGGCGTGGGCCGATAATCTCCTAAGAACGCGGTGGCCTATGCAAAAACTCAAATCGAAGCCTAGACATTCGTCTCCTCCTTTATTGCGAGTGGCAGGTGACAGACGATAAGGATGCGGTATTAGGAGGCAGCATGCTGCTCATGTTAGATTCGAAGTTCACTAGTGAACTCCACATGATTAGCATTGTCTTAGGACGAAACAATGCCACAAAGACTTCTGTGCGCTTAACCAGGATATGGAGACTAAATATGGCCCAAAACAGTGATCAAGAATAGCATTAGGTAGAGCCAAACAGAGGATGAAAGTCGTGGCTCACAAGAGCCAATTGGCCTGTGCTGTTGATGTCCGTTCCTCTCGTGAGCGCGCTTAAACATTTTATTCACTCAGCGCAGATGAAAGGTAGTTGTAAAACAGGAGGCAAAGGCGCATGGACAGACAGAAAACCTTATCCAATGCCATCTTCATCTTCTCTTCTTCTCACGCGTCGGCATCGCACGAGCTGAGGCAAGTCCATGTAGTCGCTAACATTGCATACAAAGAGCTTGTCGATTTTATCTAGCGTGGCCAGGTCAGTCAAGCTCGCGGGACCGCCGTCCAGGTCTCGCCCATGAGGAAGGCACACAGCCCTGTCACCCATACTCAGTAGCGCTTGTAGTAATCGACAAGTTGTTTGGGATCGTCCTCCCCGCTCCGGGTATAGAGCGATCCGATAAGCCTTGGCGTCAAAGATAGAAGAAGCCGGACCCCAGCCCACCACCCCACTTCATCTGACCAGCGGCCGACGAAGCTGCCGACCCCGGCTCGCCCCAACGATGTGCGAAAGCTGCGTCCCCGGCTAAACCGCCTTACCCGACACTAGAACTACGTACGTTGTATGAGAAAATCAATCAATCAACCGTCATATTCCTGCACAAAGCGGTCCGAAGAGGTGCTGTCAAAGTCACGTGTAATAATATATAATCTTCCTAGATGCCTCTTCCCTAGCTGTCTTCCATACTTACTAAATGATCTTCGCCGGCATCCTGGTCGTAGGCTAAGCTGTTTCTTTTACTATATTCAGCATCAATTTGTTCTCATCCTAGCTAATCGGCTTTCTACAATATTCGGGATCCTTACCTATCAAGTATTGAAAGATGGGCGGAAGCTACGCCTGCCTTCCCCGGTCCGATGTGGCCCGTTTTACCCTCTGGCTGCAACGTGAGAGGAAATAATTGGCTCGCTTCCGATATCGGCTAAACCTTAATGTGTGGGTGCCTGAATTGGTGCCTAAGAATCTGTAGTCATTTCAGCCGTACCCGTCCCCCGTCTTAACACACACAATAAGTCAACACATATAAACAGCTTTTTTTTAGGGTATCTCTAGTTTCTCCCCTCGCAGGAGCATGCCGTATTACTTCCCCTCATTGCCGAACAGAAGCAAGAGTAGAAGAATGTCCGTTCATATGCATATGCACGTAAGCAATACTTACAGGCATTGTCCTATACTCTGACTAGTTATTAACACCTTTCCTCAATATTGAAACAACGCCCACTTGTTTCTTTCATCCTTTCACGCCCGCAGAAATCGCTACGGCATTGCCCATATTATCTACCGGCAACTGTCCATTCGCAGTGAAGAGCGGTGGCCATGGGATATGGGGTGGTTTAGCGAACATACAAGGCGGCGTAAGTATTGACCTTGCAGAATTTAATGGGGTGGATGTATATAGTGGAGAGCAGGGAACAGTTGCCCGGGTAGGTGTAGGTATGAAATGGGGGGATGTTTACGACTTCCTTGGAGCTAGAGGATTGGTAGTAGTTGGAGGCCGATGGGCAAGTGTCGGAGTTGGAGGTTTGACCTTGGGCGGTAGGCTCCTCCCGCCATTCTTACCCGTCTATGGAAGGAGGTGTAGAAACTGATATGTTACAGGCGGCATATCATTCTTTTCAACAAGAAAGGGATTTGCTTGTGACAATGTTGTGAATCATCAGGTAAGAGAAGCATAAATTTGGGGCATTTTACCAGGCACCCACCCCAGTCTTCTTTGCTTTAACAGATCAATTCTCTTCTGATTATCTATCCGAGTTTGAATATTGATCTTTAAGATGTTTATATTCCAGTGAATATTCAAGCAGTGGTAAGTAATCAGAATAGACTGGACGATTGGCTCAACTAGTGAGCAAATTCAGAGCGGCATACTAAGGAATGCCACTTGCTCTTACGTGATTCTTCAGTCTGGGTTTCTAACTTCTCCAGGTTGTATTGGCATCCGGAGAGATTATCAATGCAAACACGACGTCCAATCCAGAATTGTGGCAAGCTTTGAAAGGCGGCTCTAATAACATTGGCATCGTAACGCGGGTAGATCTGTTGGCCTTCTCACAGGGAGATTTCTGGGGAGGGTCGATCATCAACCCTTTCAGCGAAGAGGCATTCGAACACTTCATCAATGCCCTGCATGTATTTTCGAGCGACCCCGAATACGATGAAAATGCTTCTCTGATCTTTACCTACAATTTCGATTCATCTACACGGACTTGGATTATCATCAGTGACGTCCAGTACACAGGTATAGCTGGCTACCCGTCCACTCTGGAGCCTTTCACAAGCTACGAGCCTCAGCTCAGCAACACTATGAGGGTCTCGAATCTCAGTGATTTTGCCATCACAAATAGTGAGGGTGAGGAAGAGGGAACAACACGGTAATCGACCTGCTTTTGTCTGACAAACATAATACTGAGCAGCTGAAGGTGGCTCTACTTTACTCGAACGTATGTCAGCTCCGAGGTCCTCATCCGCCAGATCTTCGAAATATTCAACAGCACGGTGTATAACACCCTCTCCCTCATCGAAGAGGATGTTACCTGGAGCATCACCGCCGAGCCCTTCCCACCCATCTTGACTCAATACGGCAAGTTGAATGGCGGGAATATTCTGGGACTTGACCCTTCGGATGGGCCTTTGATTCGCAAGTTTACCCTGCTATTACATCTGTCTCAGATCAAGAGGCTCAACTAATGCGCCAAATTTCAGTCTTCCTCGCGACAGTTACCTGGCATGACTTAGTCAATGACCCTCTCATAACTCAAGCTATTGAAAGCTATTTCTCGCAAATTGACATCCTATCAAAAGCCCTGGGCTTGTACAACGAATTCTCGTATCTTAATTATGCGTATAAGGATCAGAAGGTTATGAAAGGATACGGAAAAGAGAACTTGCAGCGAATGAAGAGTTTAAGTAAGCAATTTGATCCGGAGGGCGTGTTTCAAAGACTGGTTCCTGGGGGGTTCAAATTGGATGACTAGGAGGAGAAGAGGATATATATTGAATTGCAAGGAGAAACAGAGCATATTAGTAATGGGAACACTAATGCGTTCAAAAGTTCACTAGGCTACAGTCTTGGAGATGGGCTTTCGATTTTTTTTGGTAAAAGCTCGTGGATTTATTCGTCATTCGTACAACCCTACCAGCTCTCTTGATCACTCGATCCATTTTAACTACTGACTCCAATTTGAATAGCTAGCCTAAGCTGAACAGCTCAAAAGTTGATATTCAAAGTAAAGTAAACAATCAAAATGAATTTGATCTTTTGAAGCAAAGAAGATCAAAGTATATACGCCACCCTTCAATCAATTCAGATCGATGTCAAGACCCCTTCCCTCATACGAAGTCCACCAGCCGGCACTTTTCTCCGCCTTAGTACCGCACGAAGACTTCCCTATAACGGCTGTCCCAGTTTATTAAGACCCTATAATGCCCAAAAAAACATCGAACATTAGTCATAACCTTAAGTGGCGTTCGTGGGAAATGGAGAGTCTTGTTCGGTTCAGTATATAATACGTACACTGTAGATAGATATGACCGATGTGCTAGCTTTCTACTAGTCGCGCTTTATTGTATAATACACTAATTGTTTCTGATAAAGACGTTCTACCTTTCACCTCTTATCTCATTTCTATATCAATATCTTTATTTGTTTTATGGTGTTTTATTATATATCTAATTTCTCACTTTGAATACCGCTTTCCTTAACCTTATGTGCTCCTACGCTAGGACTGGCCGAGAGTCAGCTAGAGGAGCCTATTCAATCCGGGGCCGGATTATTCTAGCGCGTGCGTGTTATTACTACTAAGATCGGGGTCGCTGTAACTCTACTCTCTTCACCTACTCTTATACGATATAAGAGCTTCGGTATTAGCGGTTGTGCCCTCCCTAAATCGGACGAGTATTCTCAGGCGTGCCTTCGCGGTAAGTGTCACTGGGCATTCTTTGACTCCTTTTGATGCCGTATCATAGATGCATGAATTTCTATAATGCCTCTGTGTGACCCTTTAGCCGATCCTTTACTCCTTTTGCCAGTACCGTTTGAGTATTAGTGTCGATATAATTCTGCCTTACTAGGATCTGCATAAATCTCTTAAAGCCACTGGACCTTAATGACACCTGATTAATGCGGCATCGCCGCTGCATGTCTCTCCCTACTCAGCTAATCCTTCACTCTTTACTGGGATTTGCATAAACCTTCCAAAGCCACTGGACCGTGATATAACTCTTACTTAATGCGACATCGCCATTACATGAATCTCACAACGACCAGCAGGCACAGAAGTCATCCGACCCTCGATCAATGCACTACCGCCGAGATGCTCTGCCACGTCTTGCTTGCCTAGTCTTAGCGCCTGGCACGGAACCTTAGTATAATCCCCTTCTAATACAATTTCATATCTATATAGATCACACGATGCTTAGGAGGACACTAGCTACCGTACGCTTGATATAGCTGCGGAGTCATGCTAGTGTTGCCTGATGTTGCACGATACCCAGTTTAGAGAAGCATTAGATATTATATTCCCCTTGCTTGGTGAAACTTTGCTGTTAGAAAGACTATACTTCGTTTTGTATAATTAATAGAACGCCTAGGATAAGCCCAAGTGTTGATGGACTCAAGGATTTGTAGTGCTGTCTTTTTTGTCTTTTGATAATTATACGAAATCATTTATCGCTTGCTATAATGGGGTAGTTGTGTGTATATTTAAGCGCGAGTTCTTATAGCAGCGAAGTTAAATAACTACTTTGCAAATTAAAGTTATACACTAGTATACAATAATATTGAATTAGTGGTGATGTTCAGTAAGTCGTGAGGCTGAATTATTAGTTATGTGCAATTGGATAAGAAGGGTCTAAAATCGGCTCTAGCAGGGACCTTTGTAAGTTCCATAGGGGAGTGAGAACGAATATCGTCACGATATCTTGATAGGTTTAAAGAGGTGGCTGTGTTCTAAACAGTAGGAATTAGCAAGATTTATATTTAGACAATATGGAAACTATAACCAATTCGCGAGGGGGCCAGAAGAGGATCCCCTGAGCATGATCCAGCTGACTCATCAGTATGCTCAGGACTCAGGGCTCAGCTTAGGATAGAGCAACGGCTGCTTAGGTCCAAAGACGGAAATGGACTTTGGTGAGATTAAGATTCGGCGCAGATTATAGCGGTAAGGTGTGTCGCGATTCTCGTCAACACTTCCGTCTATGCTCCACGTCCTTCATTACTTTTGATCCTTTCACAATAGCGGGAACTCTAACGGAACCCTAAAATGTCGACTTAGAGGCTAAGGCTGATAACTATAAAATAATTTAGCGCTTAGAGGAAATAGTATTATAAGTTCGACTATATTAATCAATTTAAGTATTATAAAAGTATCGAAAGTAGAAAAAGAGGATATATTATATATATAAAGTAAGTTATAATCTTATAATTAAAGCAGAACTTTTATAATTCGATATTTC